>CAUYSK010080951.1:0-12219 GCA_963575035.1 Avahi laniger
GTACACAAAGAGTGCAATGTGTACCACGCAATGGGATGGACATATTTGAAACCTGGACTGAGGGGGGGGAGGGGGGGCAAGGGCAACACACGTAACCTAAACATCTGTACCCTCATATTATGCTGAAATAAAAAAAAAAAAAAAAGAAATTATCCCTGAAAAGCCCTGATGACATATCTACTAGACAAGGACTTTACGACAACTTTCTTAAATATGCTAAAAGAACTAAAGGAAGATGTGGAGAAAGCTAAGAAAACAATATTTGGTTAAAAAAAGGAAAATATCAATAAAGAGATAGAAAAACCTAAAAAAGAAACCAAAAAGAAATTCTGGAGCTGAAAAGTATAGTAAGTGAAATGAAAAATTCACTAGAGGGATTACAAAGGCAGATTTGAGTAGGGAATCAATGAACTTGAGTAAGACAATGGAACTTTTCAAGTCTGAGAAACAAAAAAGATTGAAGAAAAGTGAAGTGAGCCTAGGGGACCTATGGGACATCATCAAGCAGACCAACATATGCATTGTAGGTGTCCCAGAAGGAGAAAAAAGAAAGAGGCATGGAGAAGAAATATGTCTTCTTGAAGAAGACATGTCTTGAAGAAATATGTCTGGAAAATCTCCAAATTTGATGAAACACATGAATATCACATCCAAGAAGCCCAATGAACTCCAAGTAAGATTAACTCCAAAAGATGCACACCAAAACATATTATAATCAAACTTTCAAAAGCCAAAAACAGAGAATCTTGAAAGCAGCAAGAGAAAAGCAATTTATCACATACAAGTGATCTTCAATAAGATTATCTTCAGAATTCTCATTAGAATCTTTGGAAGCTAGAAGGTAAAAGGAAAACATATTCAAAATATTAAAAGGGGGGAAAAAAAAAACTATCAACCAAGAATCCTATAGCCAACAAAATTTTCCTTCGAAAGCATGGGAGAAATTAAGATATACTCCCAGATAAACAAACTGAGGAAGTTCATTATCACTAGACCTCTGCAAGAAATGCTTATGGGAGTTCTACCAGGTGAAATGAAAGGATACTAGACTCAAAGCCATCTGAGGAAACAAAGATCTCAAGAAAAATATATAGGCAATTATAAAAGCTAACATTATTGTAACAATAGTTTGTGACATTTTTTAAAGAAAACAATTAGTCTAAAGTTAGTATTATTGTTTTATTTATTTATTTAAGACACAGTCTCACTCTGTCACCCAAGCACTCAGGACTACAGGTGCATGCCACATCTGGCTTTTTTTTTTTTTTTTTTTTAGCAACAAGGTCTCACTGTATTGCCCAGGGTGGTCTTGAACTCCTAACCTCAAGCAATCCTCCCGCCTCGGCCTCCTAAAATGCTAGTATTACAGGTATAAGCCACGGCACCCAGCCTATTATTGTTTTTTAAAAAAGATGTAATTAGACTGGGTGCAGCGGGCTCATGCCTGTAATCCTAGCACTTTGGAAGGCTGAAAGGATTGCTTGAGGCCAGGAGTATGAGACCAGCCTGAACAACAGTGAGACCCCCACCTCTACAAAAAACAGAACAATTAGCTGGGCATGATGGTACACGCCTGTAGTCCAGCTACTTGGGAGGCTGAGGCAGGAGGATTGCTTGGACGCAGGAGTTTGAGGTTGTAGTGAGCTATGGCAACACTACTGCACTCTAGCCAGGGAAACAGAGCAAGAATCTGTCTCAAAAAAATAAATAAATAAAAAAGATTTAATGAGACTAGTTTCAAAAGGATATAGCCATAGAATGGACTAGTTCAGTTATTATAATAATTAGATCTACACATATTGATATGGAAAAATTACTCAGATATATTGCCAAGTTACAAAAGCAAATTGTGTACAAAATGATCTATTTGTAAATGTGATATGTATATGTTCATGTGTGCGCATATATATTTTTATACATGTACAAATACTCTTTTAATATTTTACTGAATCCTCAATACAAAGAAAGAAGTCAGTAAATATATATAGCAGATAATACTAGTTATACCTGAGGAGTATGTCTTAGGTTGGGTTCCTAAGGAAGTAGACCCTAAAACAAGAATTCGTATGTAAACGGTTTATTGGGGATGGTACCAGGAAACACTGGTGGCAGAGAGGGGAAGTGGGACATGGACAAGAAAGAAAATAAAGGGTGTGCTATTGAACAAGTGGGGAAGCCCAGGAGACAGTGCAGGACACACCTCAGATATCCCAGCCAAGGGATGAGGAAGTCTATTTGCCCGTCTCCAACCGTGATGATCTGAGGTCATGGGGACATCAACACTCCCAGCCCCTGGGTCTTGCCCCACGTGTGCAAGTCAAAAGCAAGCCTGCAGATTGGGAGTAACAGACACTTGTCACAGGATGCTGTCCAGAAATAATGGAACAATGAGAGCTGTGGCAATATGGATGAGATACCTGAGGCATCTACCAGGGGGTAGACCATGGGAGACTGTCACTTTTGACATTATAATTTTTATTGAGTTTTTTTGGTATATCCATTTAAAAATGTGAGGGGAAAAAACAGATAAAAATACTCACCGATATATTAGGTTTTCTAGAGAAAAGAAAAAAAGGCTTACAATTAAGCCAGAAAATGTGCACGGAGGCCAGAGGTCTCTTCTCAGAGAGGGCCTTCCACCTAGAAGATGTCTGCCACAGCAGCCAGCTCTGGAGACCAGCCTGCCTGACATGCCAGGGGACAGCACCGTGAGGAAAGAGACCGCTAAGACAAAGCACAGTTTTGACATTTTTATTCACTGATCATAAATATGGTCTCATGAACGTCAAGGTGATCATGAATGATGGACTAGCACCTGGAACATGACCGTCATGGAGCACTCATCGTTTCACCATCACTGGCCAAAGAACTCGGGGCGTCTCCCTCTCAATCAAGTGTACAGCTTCGTGGGGACCCTCCTTCTGGTGCAGCAATTTTATTCTTGGCTCGTTCTCAACAATTAAAAAAATCATAAAAGATTGCAAGAAAATATCAAAGAGGATAGAAGATTTTCCATTCTTCCTAAGAATCTAAAGTAAAAAGGGGAAGTAGGGAGGAAGGAGAGGAAAGGGGAGAGATGTCAGAGGTCTTCCATGTTTCTTCCTTTCCCCAGAGCATTTTGCAGTAACAAAAACCAGGGAGGTATTAATGCTGTTTGGAGATGGGTTGCGTCTCTCTGATGAGCCACTCAAGAGCTTCCTGTCGGCCCTGTTTCTGCAGTTCCTTCCCAATCACATCCCTGCAGGTCAGGTGGTAATTGTTGAGCCAGTCGCACTGCGGAGGGGAGAACGACAGACATTATCACCATCACCTTTATTAAAAGGCTACACAGGCCAGTAGCAAGGACCCCACATGCTGAGATCACAAGCGCAGAGTAAAGGTGAACAAAACCCCTTTTCTCTGCTCATAGACAAGTGATTTCCTTGTGTTCTGTTTCCCTGGAAATAGAGGGACCAGGCTACATTGCTTATGGTGAAAATGCTCCAGAGCAGTTTACTATTAGAGACAGCAGTCTCCAACCAATAGCTCCTGCATGCCTCTGTGTGGCTTCATTCCCTTACACCTGAAACACCTTGGGGACATAGTGATGGGGGCAGGGCACCAGAATAGCCCCTGGACTCTGCAAAGACTCCTACTAAGAAATACACCTAAAACTGTCCTGCCAATGTGCTGAGATCCTCTATCCGCTGACAAAGCTGAATAAACTAGCATCAGCCAAGCCCATGTGGGTCTCATGACTGTGGCTGTCTAGATGAACCCAAAACCTTTGGTGGTCAAAGACCATGGTGCTGCAGAAAAGGGGTTGGGAATAAGCTCAGCTTTCAGACCCTCAACTCCGTGTACCACAACAGCAGGAGACATAAAAGAGATTAAAAGGAAGGAGGTACTGGCGGAACTTGATTCCTTGGGTGGTGGGGAGGGGCAGAGCTGATCCACTAGACCTGATGGCGAAAGCTCGGTGGCAGGTAAGAGGATGAACTCTCCGCCTTGGCTGGGGTGGTGGGGAGAGATGAAGGCTGGAGTGAAGCAAGTTTTATCAAGAGGACAACAAGCCACTTTCTGCATTGTCCACGGGGTAGCTGTAGCGAGGCTGATGAGATTGACTGCCATTGATGTGGTTGTCATAAATGAGCCAAATGCCATTCAGGGAGGCAGTGGTGTTACAAAAGTAGTGGCTCCAGGGACTACGGTCCAGCCACGTACCAAAGCCCAGCTGGGCATCAGGATGGACACACAAGCCCACAGGGACTGTGAGCGGACACAGATGGAGTGGTGCTGCCAACTGCCTTTGACGAAGCTAGGCTGCCAGTCCCTACTGATAAGAGCCTACTAGCTCCTGCTGGGAGTTCTGGGAGTTGGGGGAGTGGGGGGGGAGCAGGGAGGCACAGGTGTCAAAAGGCGAACAGCTATGTGTCTGCAGCAAGCCCACAGCAGCTCAACAGCGAAGGCCAAAGCAGCATCCTGGTGCCGCCCTGGGGCTACAGGGAAACTCCCAAGGCCCTCCTGGTAGGGAGAAGGGAAGAAGGGAGGGGTGGGGGAAGAGCCTCAGCAGGGCCTGAGCAACACTCCCAGGCCCCATAGTCTGCAGCTGCCCATGTTCACAGCTGACCGAGATCCTTTGCTGCCATCTGGTGCCAAATGACGGGAATGCAGACTAAAACCAAAAACTCTCTTAGGTGACAGCACAGGCTAGATGGTAACGGGCTATATCACCAGGTGTTTTAAAGCCCAACAGACAGAACCTTGATGTGGGGTATCACTGTGCGTTCAGACAGAATGAAGCCCCAGACTTACTAAGTGGTATACAGGAAAGGGACCTTTTGCTAAAAAGGTAATAATATGTTTAAATAAGTCAGAGACAAGAAATGATACTGTCCTCTACTTGAAATTAAATACTGTCGTCCACTGTTATTTGTGGAAACTTATGATCTCCAGGACAATAAGATATTATCTGCCCTATAAAGGGTAACTGGCCAAAAGAACAGTTCCATGACTCAGGTGTGCAAAGCACAGCAATGAACCACTGGATAAGAAGCTCCCGCCGGTCTAGGTCCAACGTCATGGGGGTAGACTGTGAGTCACAGGTTCATGAAACTTTCTCTTTCAAGGGAAAATGATCTCACTTAACATTCCTCACACACTATTTCCCTGGATAAAGAGAATGTCATGGGGAGAAATGCCTCCTGATTCGTACACTTTATGTGGACAGGAAGGACTGAATGACCCGGAATTATATGGTAGAAAGCCACAGTCTTGGGCTTCCAAGAGCATGAAGTTACTTATTACAGGAGAGTCCCTTGCTAAGACCCTGGAAGCTGTGCCCAAGGGCCATTACAAGAACCATTCAGAGAGGGCTTCTAAGCAGGGTGGCTCCCTGTGATCTCGTTTCCTTTCACTTACAGGAGCATCACTTACGGGGCTGAAGAAATGCCCCTGAACCTCGGGAATGACTCTTCCTGCTGAAGAGACACACCTGACACTGCTGACAGGCTGAGTTTCCTGTTCTGTATCCTTCTACAAGCGGCGTACACCAGCGTCAGCAGGGCCCGTGTGGGTCCTGAGAGTGGGAGTGTCGGGCTGAACCAAGGGCACTGATGGTCAAACAGAGGCACCATGAGGAAGAAAGCTAAGCAGGAGGGATGACCTTCCTCTGCCACCATCTGTGAGCCTGGAAAAGCAGAAGAGGCTTCTGTCTGGAAGAATCCCATCCCACAGCTCCTGTAGAAGGGAAGCTCCTTGGCCCTCAAGGAGGGCCTTTATTGTCAAGAACAAGGCCCAGGTGGACCCCACTGAGGATATGCTCCTGCCTGAAGAAGCACTCAAAGTCCCCTGGGATGAGGCCAGTGGCTGCCTCAGGTAACAAACCTTCTCATTCCTAGAGCAGCCCACCATGCTTATCCTGCCTACAGCTCCCATCAGTCATTTGCTTTTTGCTGGGAATTCTGAGCCCTGCTTTGCTCTGGAATTTGTGTCCTGGCTTTCAGCTTCCAGGTTTGGGAACTGCTTTTTCTGCCCAGTGCTAACTGTTCCTGCCCCAGTTTTGACCCTTGTTTCTACTCTCACCTTGATCATCCGCCTGATCCCTAAGCCTTACTCCAGGTTCCTAGGCCTGCCACCTCACCTGGCCTTGTGAGCCCAGGGTCTGAAGGGGTTTCATGACCTATAACCTTCTGAGCTTGGTAAGTGAGCACTGTTGTGACCCAGGCTTGGTGATGGCCCCAGAGTAACCACAGTAGTCACAGAGAAGGACTGGTACCACCTTTCTCCTCCTCTGTATGAAAACTGGACGTATAACAAATTTTGCTTCTCATTTCCTTAATGTTTCACCCAACACAAGAAAACAATCTGGTACGTGCAGTGGCCAAGAGGCCCCACCATCCATCTGGCTTTCTGTAGGGAAGACACATGAAGCCATGTTTGCTGAACACAGCTCAGTGCAGCTATGAAGGCAGAGCACAGCTAACTCCTCCCAAAAAGTAATGGCATGCTATTCCATCCAAAGCCCTACAGCCCCACAATGGCTGGAGGGAGCAAGAATATCTCCACCTGGAGACCCAATAAATACAGGAAAATCTCTTATAGTCCTCAGGAGACCTAAGACTTACAGACTCAGTTGGCTTAGACCTAGTCTAAATTAAAAAGTGAGACTGGATTAGAGAACTTAAGGCAGCTCTCCACCACCTACTAACAATTCTGCCCCTCAAGACATCCCCATTACCTCTTTGTCTGTAAGAGAATCCACATCTATCATTTTGGTCTGAATCGGAACCAAAGTTAGAGGTTCAAAGGTGAGGCTTCCCCGGTTGTTGAAATTATACTGTGGGAGAGGAAAGAAAACAGAAGCTTTTACTACTGACCATGATGAACCACCATGAGGTCATTCCATCAGATACGGCCACCCCTCAGAGCCTGGGAGGTGAGAAGAGATGAGCTGGTCACCATTTTTAAAGGTTCACAGGGAACACGATGAACACAGCTGATGCCACTTTCCGAGAGCTCCTCCACTGGGCCGACCACAGCCTGTGCCATCAGGAAAAGCCAAACAAAGGGTGCTGAGGAGCTCCCAGCAGCAGGTCCACAGGCTAACCTACTGTGATACAGGGGAAGCAGGGGCAGGGTGTGGGGGTGTCTAGGCTCAGGGGCATCTCTGGTTTGGGTTCTCAAGACTCTGCTGGGGTATAAGTCCCCAAAACCATTTTTTTTTTTTTTTTAACAACTGTGTGGCCTGCTGTGACCCAGCCAGGCCATCAGGTGTTAAAGGCATAGAAGAGCATGCTGGGTCTCTCTGTTCATTGCAGGGCCTTTGGGAGTGAAATGGGAGGCCACTTCTAAGAATAGTAACTTCCACGTGGAAAAGAGAAGATTCCCACAGTCAATCTCCTTGTAGACTTAGGAAGCTACTTCTCTCCAACTATTCATTTCCGTAATCACCAATGAAGGAGGGGCAAACGGTCTTTTAGGTAAAGCCTAGCACCTAAAACCCTGCAACCTCTTGGTAATACTAATGGGGGAGCAGGTGAAATAGCTGTCTTGTATTGCCTGTGAGGCCAACTCATAGTTAAACTCAGGGTTCATGAACTTTACCTGATAAAAATCACCCAGGAAGTGTGATAAAATGACAGCTTCCAGGCCCCTACCCTGGAGATTCTGATTCAAGGTCTTGGAGGGACCTGGGAACTGGCACCTTGAACAAGCACCACTAACAGAGGAGACTTCATGACAATAAGCCACCTCTAATAAACTCAGAGCCCCAAATCATGTCAAGCAGCGGCCAGCCTGAGGCTCCATGAATTCCAGTTCTGGGTCCCTGTTCATTAAGGATTTTCTTTCTGGCTTTATAGGGGAGGCAAGTGGTTTCCAGTTAAGTCCCTGACATCAGGGGAAGGAGGCTCCATGCTGGTCCCAGAATGGTTCATTCTTGGCTTTAAAGACATAAGTTTTCATCTTCCCACAATAAAGAATAGGGAGTTTCTTTAATAAATAAATACTCACCTTGGTTTTCACAGGAACCACCAGGACAACATTCTCAATGCGAATTCCAAAAGCCCCATCTTCATAATACCCTGGCTCTAAAACAAACCAAACCCCAAAATGAGAAGCAGCCCATGATAATGTCCACAGAGAAGAGAAGCTTTCACTCCTGGGATGACCACCCTACCCCAACAGGGAAGAATAAAGAGGTGAAGGGCCCTCTCTACCCCGGTGTGAGAGCCCCGAGACACCACCTTCTCCCCCATGGCCACTTTTTTATAGGCACTAGAGGTACAAAACAGGCTCTGTGGTTCCTGAAAACTGGCTATCAGGTAAGGAGTACAATAACTAGGGATCCACCAAATAAACCATGGTGCATATCCGTAAAACACAATCATGCAGGCATTAAAATATATTTACAAATATTTGGCAATGACACAGGTAAAAGCAATATATGTAGAAAGCGGAATACAGACAATACGTCCAGTATGATCTCCGACTAAAAATAAGGTATCTACAAACATAAAAGACCAAAAGCTAGCACAGCAAATATTAAGTCATATCTCCCCTGGGTAGTTGGATTTCACATGATTTTCATTTTCTTTTTACACTGTTCCATAATTTCATTTTTTCTAAAATGAACATGTATTACTTCTATAATCAGAAAAGTGTGTTGATGTTAATTAAAGGTGACAGGAAGGGAAAATTATGGCCAATTTACTTTAAAATAATTTTAAAAAATAAGACACAAAAAGAGCTTCCAAAAAGGCTCCAGGATCCATGATGCCCTCTATGTGAAGGACACCTACCATCAGTGACAATCATGCCTGCCTCCAAGGGCTCATCAGAGAATGTTTTATAACTGATGCCACAAGGACCCTCATGGACATTTAAAAAAGACCCAACACCATGTCCTGTTCCATGCAGGTAATCCAGGCCAGAGTCCCATAAAGCTGAACGGGCAAAGGAGTCAAGAAGGTGGCCTGAAAGACACATAAAAAGGCACTTGATGATATTTGTACAGCACTTTAAAGATTAGATTTATTATGTTTGGCTCCAGAACACTTAACAGAAACCAACAGGTAAACGTTACTGGAGGGTTCATATTTCAGCCCAGCACAAGGAAGAACTTTCTAATAATCAGAGCTCCCGAGGAGCCAGTCAGAGCTCAGTCTGAAGCTAGACAGTCACCCATCTAGGCTGCTGGTAAGGGGGTGGACACCTACAGCAGATTAAGGCTGCGTTCGATGACATGGACACTCTCTTCCACGTCTGGAACCCTAAGGTTTCAGAATTACAAAGATGAGATTCTAACCATTCTGCAAGTAGGCAGGCAGGCATGACAGATGAGGAAACAGAGGCTCAGGAAGATGAGTGCATGCCCGATCTAACCGGATTCTAGGTCCAGATCTTGTCAACTCCCAGTTCAATACTCCACCCACCAGTCCTCAAGCAAAGAAATAGGAATCTAAAGTCCAGGATCCCAGTAAAATAAATCCCAAGAATCCTGAAAAGAGTCACTGGCCCAGCACTAAAGGGCAGACAGGAAGCTGCATCGACTTCTGCTCAGCCCCTGGGGCCTTCCTCCCCAGCTTGTCCTCTGCCAGGGGCTGCCTGCAATGCCATCCAATACCATGAGTGCTCAGGATAGAGGTGCACAGGGGACACCAGGACCATCCCAAGCCTCAGCTCCTGGAGGCCCCCTGGGCTCGGCAGTGGGTCCAGGAGATCCCTCCATGCAGCACCCCACCTGCCCTGGCCGGGCCTGAGCTGGGATGGGGACTACACAGCAAGAGGAAGAACATGTTCTTCCACTCAAACTTGGACATGTTCAATTCTTGAACAAGAAAAAGAGCCTACCACATGACAGAAGGAACCACCTACCTTTGGTTCCAGTCGGGAAAACGGCTGCGCTCACAGCTATATGGCCCTTGAGGACGTATGTGAAGCATTCCTGCCAAAGAAAGCCCAGGCGGCACGTTCAGAATGGAGACAGACGTTTCCATCCTGTAGTTTTCTGATAGTTAGAAAACCTTGCCTGTTAAAGTTTTTAGCAATACCGTAGAGAAAAATCAGAGTAAAAAGAAAAAAATATGGTGGGGAAAAAAAAGCCTTGCCATGGGACCAATTTTCCAGAAAGTCTTAAAATTAAATTTAGTGCAAGAGCACTGTCAAGAGGGCTGATCCCAAAGGACTTTATCTTATAACAAACATTCTGACAAATTCTATGTCATGGAGCCTTAGAAAGACTGGGAAAGTAATAAAGTACTAGAAACCCCAACTCACACTGCCTGAGCTAGTCCTGTGTGCCAGGCACTGTACTAAGCACTGTACGTGCAACCCCACACTTCACGAGGGAGGCACTATCATAATCCTCACTTTACAGATTCAGTAGCGCACCCAGATCACACAGTCCCTAAGTGGCAGCGTCTGGCCTCAGCATCTGCACTCCTTACCACCATACTCTCCTCAGGGGTTGTCCGCACTGCCCGGACAGGGAAAGTGCTGCTCAGAAGATTAGGGGCTTGCCGGTAAGGTGCAGGGTCAGGACTAAAACTCCATGCTCCTCAACCTGGTCTGGGGCTCTTTCCACAGCACAAAAAGAGTCACATCAAAGGAATCACCAACCCAAGTTCCAAATTCTACTGAGGTGTGCTGGTGTATGCAAACGGACAAGGCAAGGGACCAAGAGTAGGAAAGCTGCCCCACTACGTTGCATAAAACGCTTTCCTTGGATACTCTTCCTGAGGGAGCTCCCGTGGACAAAGAGGTTTACTCAAGAGACTCAATCAGCATTCACTGAGCAGTGACTGTGACCCAAGAAATCACGGGGCTCAGAGAAATTCACAATCAGCCCGGGAGGTGGGTGCCTTTATCCCCATTTTCATGGGTGGTGTTTTGTTCAAGGTCATGGAGCTGTTAAACAGCGGAGAAGCTCAGAAGCCAGGTCCCAGAGCCCCGGCACACATCTCTCTACCCCACAGCTCTGTTCTCCCTTTCTATGCCAATCACATCGCAAAGTGAACAGGGTCTGTCATTTCAGAGAATTCCTAGACAGTTGAGCCTGTAAATAAGAATGCTGAACTTGAAAAAAGCAGGGGAGCAGCTTTCAGAATCAAATCTAGACACTGCTTGTAAAGCACATATTTCACTACCCCGCCCCCAATCCCAAAGATATTTCCTGACTCAAGAGAAGGCCAGAGCTATTTAAACTTGAACCTGAGCTGCCCTGAATTTAACAGAATGCTTTTAAAATTTCTCCAAATGTCTTACCCTCCCATAATTAATTAAATGGACCTCTTAAAGCAGATAAGTCTGACTCCACATTAATGAGCAATTTTACTATCCCACATATAATTTTTACTTCTTTAAACAATCCTTTTTCACAAAAGCAAAGTTCTTCTTAAGAAAGCAAAGAGGGCCTCTTGCATTTTTTTCCTTCACCTTACCTTCTCGTAGGCTGTAGGGGTCCCAAAATGCATGGTCCGGGTCACATCTGTGGTTCCATCCCTTTCCAAAAGAAAGGACAAATTAGTTTTCAGTTGAAATAAGCTTTCAATCAAACATGAGACAGGTGGGGATGTGGAGAAATTAGAATCTTCACGGACTGCTGGGGGGAAGGTAAAATGGTACAGCCACTTTGGAAAGCAGTTTGCAGTTCCTTAAAAGGATAAGTGCTTAGTCAGCATATGACCCAGCAATTCCATTCCTAGGTATATACCCCAGAGAACTAAGAACATACATCTACACAATAATAGGTATATGAATGTTCCTAGCAGCATTATTCACGCTAGACAAAGGTGCAAAACAACCCAAATGTCCATGGACTGATGAAAAACAAAATGGAGTATTAGCCATACAATGGAATATTATTTGGCAATAAAAAGGAATGAAGTACTGATACATGCTACAACATGGATGAACCCTGAGAACATCATGCTAAGTGACAGAAGCCAAACACAGAAGGCCATATATTACATAATTCCATTTATATGGAATGTTCAGACGAAGCAAATGCATAGAGACAGAAATAGAGTAGTGGTTCTCTGGGGTGGAGGAAAAGGGGGAGTGACTGCCAATGAGTATGAGGTTTCTTTTTGGGGTTATGAAAATGTTCTAAAATTGTGGTGACAGTTGCACAACTCTGTGAATATAAAAAAAACATTAATTATATACTTCAAATAGGTGGATTGTATGGCACATGAATCTCATCTCAATAAAGGTGTTATAAAAAATGAGACAAGGTGT
>CAUYSK010080953.1:0-15603 GCA_963575035.1 Avahi laniger
CAGCCAGTGAATGACCCAGCCTGACCTTGCTTCCCAGCCCCGAGGTGGGACAGGGCTGCCTGCGGAAGGCACAGGTCACCCAGGCCAAGCCCCAGGACTCTGAGGCCTGAGTCATGCTGGCTGCAGGAGGTGTCTGCACACAGAGGCACAGAAGCTCCAACTCCTTTTATGTCCCTGTGTGGATATTCCCAGCTGAGTCAGGAGCTGTGAGTGAGGCCGGCCAAGGGCATCTCTCATTCTAGTCTTTAGTGCAGGGGGTCTGCAAGTGTGAGACTGGGCTCCAGGGTGGGGGTGCAGGTCTGTACCTCTTCCCCTACTCTTCCTTCAGAAGGCCCACCCTCCCTAAGGACCATCTGAGACGCTGGCTTCCATCTGTCACACCTCCTCCCTTTCCCTGCCCCCACCCTTCAGGAGCAAGCCCCTTCCGTCTCTACCCAGGGTTCTGCTCATTAGGAGTGGGTACTGCTCTGGATGCGGTTTGAGGGGAACACTTTAAGGTACCCCTACCTCTGCACTACATCATTCGATTTAAAGGGGCCCCCACCTGGCACCCCAATATCTATTTGCACTTTGGGGACAGAGTCACACAGTCCAAGGCACAATAGATACATCTCCTAGGTGAGTGTAGCAACCTCTTAAAACCAGCTCCTGGATTGGTAGTGATTTGAAACATCTTGCTCCATCACTCCTGAAGGAATATTCATTCTCCTGTCCTGATTCTCGGTTTCAAATATATGGCCACTTTTTACGCTATACTGCCAGAGGAGTGGGATCAGCCACAGTCTGTGTCCCCAAGAAAAGCAAGAGCTCCTGATGGAGACTGAGAATGTGTGCCTGAACCCAGACAAGCACCAACGCCGACCCCTCCCCAGGCTGGTCTGGCCTCGGGTCTCTTCCTTGTCTCTCACCCCTCCAACCAACCTCCTCACTGGGGTTGCTCTGGGACTTTTGACATGGTTGGGGGGAGATCCTGCCCTCCCCCAAGGTGAAGCCCAGAACCAGCCTGAGCCAGTTTTGGTTCCTCTTCTTCACACCTCCCTGGTGAAATGAGGTGGTACATGCGGACAGGCTTTGTAGCCTGTGATGCTGTGATGGTTCTGGTCACACTAGAGTCACAGTTTGTGGTGATCATCTATGGAGGGGTCAGGGGCTTGTACCAGCTTTTTTTTTTTTTTTTTTTTTTTTGAGACAGAGTCTCTCACTCTGTCACCTGGACTAGAGTGCCGAGACATCAGCCTAACTCGTAACAACCTCACAACAACCTCAGACTCCCGGGCTTAAGGCATCCTCCTGCCTCAGCCTCCCAGGTAGCTGGGACTACAGATGCACACCATGATTCCCAGCTAATTTTTTTGATTTTTAGTAGAGATGGGGGTCTCACTGTGTCTCAGGCTGGTCTTGAACTCCTGACCTCAAGCGATCCTCCTGCGTCGGCTTCCCACCGCAACAGGCTGCTTGGACCAGCTTTACCCTGCTCTATAGCAGCTTGTCTTCCTGGCTAGTGTGCTGGGTGGAGCTGAAGGTGTAGTTTATCACTGGCCTCCTTAAGTGCCCCAGCCCAGGACCCAGTTCTGCTGAGACAAGGCTCTCAGATCAAGGTTCCTGTAGACAGTGGCTTCTCTAGGTCTGCCTAGATTTGCCTTCTCAGCAGGATGGGTCCCTGGCACACCCACCCCAGGGACCTGGTTCTTCTTGGTTCTGGTTCTTAGCCATCTAGATTTTTTTTTTTTTTTTTTGAGACAGGGTCTCACTCTGTCACCTGAGTAGAGTGCAATGGCATCGTCATAGTTCACTGCAACATCAGACTCCTGGGCTCAAGCAATCCTCCTGCCTCAGCCTCCCAAGTAGCAGGGACTACAGGCACAAACCACAGCACCCGGCTAATTTTTCTGTTTTTGGTAGAGAAGGGGTTTTGCTGTTGCTCAGGCTGGTCTCCAACTACTGACCTCAAGCGATCCTCCCACCTTAGCCTCCCAGTGTGCTAGGATTACAGGTGTGAGCCACCGCGCATGGCTAGCCATCTAGATTTTTTCCTGCTTGGATCCTCCATTCATGAGAGTTAGCTGCCCACCTTAAGGAAATGGACTAATTTGCTTAATATAGCAGCTAAAATTGATCTTAGAGTTCAAGAGGAGAAAGGGAATACAGGGTGATCAGCACTTGGCTATGGCCAAGAGCCCCCAGTTCTTCACCCGACACTGGAGTAAAGAACACAGTGTTCTAGGAAAGTGAACTAATACTTGGTTTGGACAAGGATAGGAAAGGGAATATGAACCAAAAAGAATAGAAGAAGCTAGAGTAACTCCAGAGAGAGATAGCTAAGACCTTTACTGCAATCCAAATGAATAAATACTTATTGAGAAGCTACTGCAAGTAAGACTCTTCTGCCTGCTCTGCCATCCCAGGGCCCTTGTGACACTGTGGGACAGTCTGCCAAGGATGCTCATGGCCCCGCAGCGAGTGGATGGAGTGGAGGAGAGGGTCTGTGTTCTGAGGGGCAATGCCCCGGAGAGAGAGTATGTAGGAGGTCAATGAAGCCAGAACAGGGTACTGGTTGCTGGTTGAAGAGCCCCAGAGCCCAGATGGTTCCAGGATTCCTGGCCTCCTGGCTAGACCCTGAGTGAGGGGTCTAGACATGTTCAAATGCCTGGCCAGGGACCACTCATTGAGATGTGACATGAAGCAGGTTGCCAGGTCTCTCTCCCTGGGGTGGAGGTTTTCTTCGTGACATGGGACATCCCCTGCTGGCCCCCTGCCCCCTGCTACCACCTGTCTCTAGTAGGTCATGCAGTGAGGTGAGGCATGCTGTTAGGGGAAACTTTTGAGGTTTCTCAGAAGCCAGGACTGGCCAAGTCTGCAGTTGGTTACTAAGATATCCAACTGGGTCAGGGCTCGTGGTCAGTTGAGCTGTGGGCAGAGGAAGACACCCGCTAACCTAATCAGGTGAGGCCAGCAACCAGGACTGGGTGCCAGGGTGGGGAGTACATTGCCTTGTCAGGGCAGTGGGTTTTAGTCTCATTTGGGTATTGCCCAGACTCTGCGATTAGGCTCAGGGTGGCTTCATGGGTGTGCAACCTGTGCAGTCCCATGGGGGCTGAACCTAGAAGGACCCCCGCTTGGTTTACTGCTCTGTTGTTGCCATCTTGAAATTCTTAATAATTTTTCAACAAAGGCCCCACATTTTCATTTTGCATTGGGTACCACAAATTATGCAACAGATTCTGGTTAGATGGATGGCCAGGCACTGATTTTAACTGGTATTTGGATTGGAGAGGCCAGACTTCGTGTGATTAGCCTTTACACTCTGCTTCTCCCCTTGTTCTTACCACCAAGTCTTGGGATCTGGGCAAGTGAGAGGCAGGCTTCTCCAATCAAGTCTAGGAAAACAGTTGTTGGAGTTATGAAATAGGCTTCAGCCCAGAGAGCTGGAGGGAGTCAACAATATCTCAGGGTGGGTTTAGGGTCAGGAGAGTTGGTGGGAGTCAG
This sequence comes from Avahi laniger, assembly GCA_963575035.1. Lineage (NCBI taxonomy): Eukaryota > Metazoa > Chordata > Mammalia > Primates > Indriidae > Avahi > Avahi laniger. The sequence goes on from CAUYSK010080953.1 coordinate 3,487, forward strand.
GGTTTGGATCCTTCATGATCTAGCCCAAAATCCTTTCCTCAGAGGGAGAAAAGGACCATGAAGAAGTTTCCAAGAAACACTTATAACCAGTCCTCTGCTGCTGGCTCTTAGGAGCCTGGGGGAGTCTCTGGCTGAGCTTCTTCCCACACACCCCTTTGGGAGCTCAGTGACAACCAAGTCAATTGAACCACTGTGTTTCACTGGAGAGACTGGTTGGTGGCAGAGAGACATAGTGGGGACTATTTTCTTAGCCCACCCAAGAAATCTTTCCAAGAATACTTTAGAGATTCCAGGCTTTTGAGGGAGGCCACAGCATGCTCCAAGACATTTTTCAGATAAACAGAGTTCTCTGGCCCTGTTCCCAAGCCCACTGGGGTCCTCACCCTTGCTACCATCTGGTCTCATAATCCCTCAGTTTAGCACATAATCATTGCCTAAAAGCTTCCAGCAAATGAGTGTTTTCTTCTGGCTAGACCATAAGCTATTTGAGGGCAAAGACCAGGTCCTCAACTTGTCCTTCCAACACAGAATGTAGTGCCCTGATGACAAAATCATACGGCAAGAGAGGAACAACTACATGTTGAGTGATTGATTATCCATGCCAGCCTCCTGACGTTAAGAAAAATTCCAAAGTACTGTCCTGTCTAGTCCCTTACTCCAATCCTAAGGCAGAAAGAGAGAATCCCTACTGAAGAATGGAGAGGCAAAGTATCACGTTCCCGGCCCCACAGCAATTCAGGAGAGGATGCAGGGGAAGACCCACGTCTTCCAACTCCCTCTAAAGGATGGCTGTTAAGGGCAACTGCTCTACTTATCTGCTTCCTTCACAGAAGGGAAAATGAAATCTTAAACGGCAGGAGTCTACAGATTCTACAGATCCACAGTGGGACAGGACTCCCAAACTGTCCCCTCTCCCCTGGACTCTGGCATAGGATATCTAGAATTCCAAGCAGGGCCTGGGCAACAGGGAGCGACCTGTACTTACTCACCAGGTCCTCCAGGTTTATGAGGTCCATGTCCAGGGTTAGGGCGTAGTTCATGGCTGTGGCTGTGAGTCACCAGACTGGTCACTGATGTTGAGAGACTCTCCGCCAGGTGCCTCTAGAGAGGTAGCAGCCAGACAGCCAGCGTCAGCTGCAAATTTAAGCAAATGAGCTGCGCACTGTCTCCTGGGGCTGCGTAGGGCCGGCTGCCTGCCTCACAACTCATCACTTTTTTTTTTTTCCACTGGGTCTTTTCTGTTTTTTTGAAGAAAAAGGGAAAATCCCCCACAGCATCAGTGCTAGTCAAGCATTTCAGCTTCTTTCCCGGCAACAGTTGGCTCATCTGGGGCTTGTGACTAGTTTAAAGGCTGCCCCTCACTTGTCCTCCCTGGTGCCCCAGTAAGGGGCTCACACCTTGTGATGAAACCACTGCACGGGTCAGTTGGCCAAGGAGGGAAACTCCAGACAGAAAGGGAACAGGAGAAGAGCTCTTCCAGCAACCTCTCTCCTCCAACCTACCTCCAAACCTTCATCTTCCTCACCACCAGGGAAATCAACTAGCCCAATTTGCCCAGGCCTGAAAGTATCGCATCATGGGAAACCCCTCAGTCCTGGGCAAACGAGGGCACTAGATCAAACTACTTGCCACCATCCTTTTGCCCAGGTAGGGGCAAAACCCCGTCCCATCCCAACTCAAGTTCAGAAGAGGTAGGTTAGAACTTCTCAAAGGGAACAACAGTGAAACAGTACTGAAAGATAAAAATGAAATCACCAAAGGAAGACACAACCACATAAAGATAGGCCCGGAGTAATTTTTTGATTCAAAAATAATGATGTTGGCTGGGCGCGGTGGCTCACGCCTGTAATCCTAGCACTCTGGGAGGCCGAGGTGGGCGGATCGTTTGAGCTCAGGAGTTTGAGACCAGCCTGAGCAAGAGCGAGACCCCCTCTCTACTAAAAAAAATAGAAAAAAATTAATTGGACAGCGAAAAATATACAGAAAAAATTTGCCGGGCATGGTGGCGCGTGCCTGTAGTCCCAGCTACCCGGGAGGCTGAGGCAGGAGGATTGCTTGAGTCCAGAAGTTTGAGGTTGCTGTGAGGTAGGCTGAAGCCACGGCACTCACTCTAGCCAGGGCAACAGAGTGAGACTCTGTCTCAAAAAACAAAACAAAACAAAACAAAACAAAACAAAACCAAACAAAAAAATAATGATGTTGTACCTACAAATTAACTTGATTGGCATATAAATTATTAACTTCATAGATTACCTGGCTAGAGAAGACTCCAGAGATCATCCAGTCCAACTCCCAAATTTTATTTTTAATATTTTTTTATTTTTATTTTTTTGAGACCTGAGTCTTACTCTGTTGCCTGGCTGAGTATTATGGCATCAGCCTAGCTCACAGCAATCTCAAATTCCTGGGCTCAAGCGATCCTTCTGCCTCAGCCTTCCAAGTAGCTGGGACTACAGGCATGTACCACCATGCCTGGGTAATTTTTCTGTTTTTAGTAGAGACAGGGTCTCACTTTTGCTCAGGCTGGTCTTGAACTCCTGAGCTCAAGCAATCCTCCCACCTCACCCTCCCAGAGTGCTAGGATTACAGATGTGAGCCACTGCGCCCGGCCTCAACTCCCAATTTTCATGCAGGAGGTCCATGAGGCCTAGAAAGGGAGAGTTAAATTACCCAAGACCCCACAGCTAATCAGTGGCAGAGCTGGGACTTGAACCTAGATTTTCTGACTCCATATTCAATGTTTTCTCTACTATACCAGACTGCCACTCTTGCAGGCTCACCTAACCCCTGTCCTTTCTCTCGACTCTGCCCTATCTGAGGGCCTCTTTCTTTAAGAAGCCTCTTTGTAGATGTTGACCACTTTCCCCTCCAAGTCTCATCTTTGTGCTTTTTCTTCCAGGAGAGGGCATTTCCTCTCTTGGTCCGCAGCGATGTAAAAACAATGACTGCACACACAGAAACTTATTCCTCATGCTGAGTCAAAATACGTCTTCCTGTAACTCCTCCCCAGAGGTCCTGGCTGTGTCTTCTGTCCAGACAATCTAGCTCCTCTTCCAGTAAGCGTCCTCTGAAGACAGCACACCCCCGAGAGCCTTCTCTTCTCCAAAACACTAGTCCCTAGTGTCTTCATTCTTCGAAGACTTGGTTTCTGTAGCCCTCATCATCCTGTTCTTTGACCTCTGGGTGATTTCTGGTTAATGGTCAAGATATTGTCTGACTAGGACAAAATATAGAAAGATATGAGTTTCATTGTTCAAGACTCTACACTTTTATAACTGCGATTCTATTAGTCTTCCCTGTAGACTCCCGCTCCCCTTAACAACATGCCTAATGGATTCCATTTTGATGGTTCTAAGCCATCATTTTAGCCTATAAAGGGAAACTCTTGTGATCCTGATTTGGTCATCTGCTGATGTGATGACAACGTAGAGAAGCCATCCTTGCATTTGCTCAAGCCCTGATGAAAATGTGGACAGGACAACGCCAAAAACAGAATCCTGCTTCATGCCATTAGAGACCTACTATTCCCGGAGGTCAGAGAAGACTTCATGGAAGAAGTAGGACATGAGCTGGACATCGAAGGCTTGGAGAGAGTGAAGGCCTGGCATGATGTGCCCAGAGGAGAAGGGACCCGGTGGGGGTGTGGGAATTGATGATGACGGCATGAAAAAATGTGTAGGAAGAATCACCCTGCACATCGTGGGCACTCTGTGTGTGGTGTTGTGGTTATGGTGATGATGACAATGATGAAGAAGATAATAGAGGGCAGGGGGAGGAGGCAGGAGGAGTTTGGAGTGTGCACTGGACGAGGTAGGAGTTGCTCTTGTGGCCTGCTCCTCTCCTGTTCTTCCCACGGTTGTACATTTCCCGAGATGTGTTGCAGGCCCAGAAGAAGGGGTTGTGGGGAAGCCAGGACAACTTTTCACGTGCAACAGCAGCAGAGTCTGGCCAGTAGTTTCAACTATGATGGTTGGGGCCGCAGCAAGGCTGATTACCAGCTTCTCCGTGGCTGACCTGGACCTTACGGAGTAGACACACCTGTGACCGTCACCTGAACTCCTCACCAGTCCTTTGGCTTCCTGGTGCTTCTTGCAACCTGGGCCCATTCAGATATCTCTCTTCTCTCCAGATGTTGGGATATACTGCAGATGCCCAGGGTCCACTTGTCCCAGCCACTGGCCTTTGATGGTAGATTCAGTTTGCCCTAAATGGTAAATATCTCCTGATTGTGAGTTCTGATGTTGCCTTGGAAGATTCTAATAACTGCCTCTATCAGTAATGATCATCTTATGATCTTCAGACCCATAAAGCCAGACTAGCTCCCCAGGATGGGGAGGGCAATGCATAAGCTGTGATCCTTTGACATTGTAGATGAGGTGGCAAGGGCTCTACCTGCATGTGACAATCACATGGAAGGGGACCCTTCCAGGGAAGGCAGCCCACATTTCAGTTTGCAACTTGTTTATATTTCATCCATGTGTGTCCCAATACCTACCCCATGGGAAACCTAATCGAGGCTGAATTGTTTTCTAGGCTTCTCATGAAAATGACTACTGGCGGATCTGCCAGGACTGGGCTTAAGTCTAGTTTGGGGGTGGGTGGCTGCTTACATCAGCTCATGTGGATTTTCTCAGTAACTATACTTTGCAGTTCATGGATTATATTAAATTTATATTTGTTTCAGATATTAGATACAATCACTTGTCTTGGAGTTCATTTTTCATATTCCTCAGAAAAATTAAGTTGTTCCACCAGCGTCTTGGGTGCTGTTGCAGGGCATGGGTTGGGGTTTCCTGCCCTCCTTCCCACTCCCCATTTCTTTCATTATCCTGGGATGCTCTCCCTCTCTGACCTTGACAGAGACCTTGTTCTCTTCTTTCTCTGGGTCTTTCCCTACAATTGAGAACAGAGCTCCCCGGACCCCCACCCCATCAGCCTCAGGAAGAGTGGGGCATCCCTCTCGGCACTCAAGGGGAATCACAGTAACACTTGCATAGCAGTTAGCAGCCCACACAGCCCTGCAATGTGTAAATTTAACTGTACTTCACTTCGTATTTCACTTAATCTTCACATTTAATTGTATGTAATCCTCCCATCCAAATACTAACCAGGCTTGACCCTGCTTAGCTTCTGAGATCAGACGAGATCAGGAGCATTCAGGGTGGTATGGCCATAGACTGAATGTAATCTTTGAAACACCTCGTGAAGGAGGGCTTGGCATCATCCCTGGCCATATTTGGGGGGAATAAAGAAACACAGTCTCATTTTCTTGCTCATGACTACAAGGAGGGTAATTAGCAGACTCAGAGCCTGAAATCAGCTCGGTAGATACCAAATCCAGGGCTCTCTCCACAAGACCACACAGCCATCTTTCTCTCAGAGACCGTTTTGCAAAGGACAGGAACTTACCTGGCTGTCTAAGGGGAAAACTATGCCTACACCCTGTGTGGGCTGTTTACCAGGAACTTACTATGTGCCAAGAACTGTGCCAAGGTCTTTATACATATCATTTCCTTTCATTTTCTGAAAAGTCTTTAGGCGTTGGATATTTCATTACCATATTACAGATGTGGAAAATGAGCTTCAGACAGTAAGGGGAAGTAGCATGAATGTTCACAGCGCACTCAGGCAACAGGGACCCAACAGCCCAGTATAAGTCAACACAGGAAGTGGGTGGTAAAGCACCCACACATAGCTCCCCTCTCACTAGGTAACAGGTAGAGTCCTGTGGGGAGGAAATGGGCTGCAGGTGCTGGGTAGGCACATCAAGGTTACTGTAAGGTTACAGGGGCCATGAGTGTGCTTGGGAACATTGGCCTGGGGGTGGGCTGTGTGACCAGGTTTGAGAGTGAGTCAGGTGGTCGGATCAGGTGTTTGTATACTGAGTACTGAGCTGAGCACCAGCCAGAGGGAAGACTGCCCACGGAGCACTTTGTCTAACAGAGAAGGCAGAACAGATGCGTGCACACAAGTTTGCACACTCATACACACATACAGCTTGAGAATGTTTTCAAAGCAGCATACTAGACTGCACAGTGGTGATGAAAGCAGCGTGGGTGAAGTCCAGCCACGTGGAAGGCAGTCTGAAGAGGAAGGAAAAACGCGGCATTCCTTCACACATAAGTGCCGTGTGTGAATGTGCCGGGCAAACTGTGAGGCTGAGTGGGTGATGGAAAGAACACTGGCTCGGATATCAAAAGGCCTGCACTGGAGACCCAGCCAGACCACTTGCAGACCAGACCCTGCCTAGGTATTCTAAGACACACCAAAAATAGGATGCCAATCAGGCGTCTTTAGTATAGTGGTTCTCAAACATTATACTTCAGTGTCACCTGGAGGGCTTGTCAGACCCAGACTGTTGACCCCACCTGTGCAGTGTTTGATTTAGGAAGTCTGGGGTGGGGTCCGAGAATGTGCATTTTTAACAAGTGTCCAGATGTGGCTGCTGCTGCTGACCTGAGACCTAGACTTTGGGAACCACTGTCCTAGCTGTACAGGACTGGTCCACACAGATGTCCCAATTAGTACACGTGCCCTGGCACAGCTGGTATCCCAAACTGGAGCTCCCAACCCACCCCAGCAGGGCTCACAGCCCTCCACACAAAGGCTGCCATAGCTGAGGCATGCTTGCATGGCCAATCGTGCTATTATTTGTCTCGAATAATATCGTGTATGTGAAAACTTTTTTTTCCAAACAGAAATCTTCCATAGGTACAAAGTGCTATGTCTGTCTGTCTGTCTCTCTCTCTCTTTCACACACACACACTTTTTAAAGGGGGATTGGGAAGGAAGGAATTTGAGACAGGACTTTGAGGGAAGGGAAAAGGGAAGGCCTCGACGGAGGTCAGCAGGTGGTCGGGGGGGGCAGTCTGTCTGGACTGGAGCAGAGGAAGGCGAGGAAGGTGGGTACTGAGAGACCCAGAGACTCCGTCTGAGCATTTGGATCGAAAGGGGGTCAACTGAAAGACCTGGCAGAGTCTTCAGCCACAGGACTGCACAGTGGAGCTGGTATTTAAGGTGTATTCATTTCAACTTCCAGAAAACATTTATTAATTGCCTACTACATGCCAGACTTCAGCAGTGAACAACACAGACTAGCCTAATAAAAGTCTCTTGTAAGGACGGGTGGTGGGTCCTCAAATAACTTCTCAGATAATTATTCCTTAAACGTCCATGACATTCCAGGCACTGAACTAGGTGCTGGGAGAGTGATGGGAAACCAGACCGAACGTGGCTTCTGCTCGCTTGCAGCTTATGCCCTGGCGAGGAGGGAAGTATTAAACACAAACTATGTGCTTAGTAATAATAATAACTTATAGTTATAAAAATCTATGTTTGCTATGAGGAAAAAGAACAGGGTGCTAAGAGAGCAAATACAACGTGAGCTCAATCTTCGCAAACCAATAACCACAACGGTAAAACTCCCACATTAATCAACACGTTATGAAGGCCTCTCGCATTCTTGTCTCACGAGGGCCTCATCTCGGCCGGTGGAAAGCGCCAGACGGTTCTCAGCCTATTATATTTATGAGAAAACTAAGGCTCGGTGGGTCTCAGGAGTCGAATAAGTTTATTCAGTTAGAAAGGAGTCCCAGCGAGTTCTGACTCGGGACCCAGGGCTCTGCCTTCTGAGGAGCAGAAGATGAATCGGCTCCGGGTGTGGCAGCCGGCCTGCTCGTTCTGGAGGACATGCTAAAGATGTAAAATGGTAGAAAGTTCATCTTCCCCGTTCTCAGTCCTCAGAGCCTCTCGACGAGGCGAGCGTGAGGAACTGTGGTCAGCAGCCAGAGGTCAGGGACTTGGCCTTGGGTGGCCCAAACTGGGTCAGGCGGGACCCAGCGGCCTGAACCGCGAAGGCAGGAAATGCTGAAGCAGGATGGCGAAATGGCATCGTCAGAGGCAGCTGCGCAGTCCCAGGCAGTGAAAGTGAACCAGGCCCAAGGCGGAGGTGATGGGCCAACGAAACTCCTCACCGCTGTCACCCTCAGACTGAGGACACGGTGAGGCCGGCCCACCTGCCGTATCAGCACCTTGATCACGGAGCTCAAAGGGGAGAGGTTTCCGAATGACTGGGCCCTGCTGCCCCAGGAAGGAAGCCTTCTGGGCTGCACCGTGGGGGCCGCTGGGCGGAGGCCAGGCACTTGAAAGTGAGTAAGTGATGACACAGCAGTGGGGACAGGGCTGCTGACACGGTGGGACCCGCTCTGGAGAGGGCAGCGATGGGGCAGCCACCTGGCCCTTCCCACCAGTGGGGGACAGTGGTAAATCCCAACAACGGCTCCCCTTAGCGAAGGAACAAGCGCCCGGTGCTGTAGTGTGGCATTTTACATCCTCTGTAACCTGGCCCAAATTTGTCTTCTTTTGTTTTTCAGGTAATAAATATTTATAACATGTTGACTGTGTGTTTCCAAACTTATATCCTGCTGCTCCCCTGGAGAGGCACTAACTTCATGACACCCTGCGAACCCTAATAGTCTTCCCTTGTCCTGCACCCTCCACCCTGTCCTGCCTCGCACCTTTGCTTAAGATGCTTCCATTTCTGGAATCTGGGCAGCCCTTCCCCCGAACCTCTGCATGACCAAAACTAAACATCCTCGAGGCCCATCTCAGTGCTCCTTTCTCTACAAAGCCTCTCCTAAATCAAAGTACCCCTGACTCCAAACCTGATCTAGCACTTTATCTATGTCTCTTACTTTTTACCCTGCGCTGTGGTTATTTATGTACTCTACTCTCCTATTAGGCTCTGAGAGCCTTTGATAACAAAGCCATTTATGATTCATCCTTTCCCTCCTTTCTTTCTTTCTTTCTTTCTTTTTTTCTTTTTTTTCTCTTTTTTGAGACAGGGTCTTGCTCTGTTGCCCCAGCTAGAGTGCCATGGCGTCATCGTAGCTCACAGCAACCTCAAACTCCTAGGCTCAAGCGATCCTCCTGCCTCAGCCTCCCGAGTAGCTGGGACTACAGGTATAAGCCACTGTACCCTGCCCTTCCCCAAGAGCTTTGCACCTAGTAGGTGCACAATACTTGTCTGTGGCTGAATGAATGAAGAGGGAACGAGGGTAGGGCAGTGGAGGAGGGGTGGGAAGTCTGCGGAAGGGCCAAATTTGGCTCTCCCTGGTGGTTTTCCATGGCCTGGGGCTGCAGCGCTACTGCTGGTCCGGAGAAAGGACGTGAGCTTTGGATTTCAGCTTTGGTACTCAGCGCTGCATGTCGTTTGGCACGTCTCCATCTTCTTGCTCATATGTAAATGGTACAACACCTACCTCAAAGGTGAGGATTGATGTGATATCAGCACATGAAAACACCCAGTACCTGGTAGATGCTCAGTGAAGTGTGTTGACAAGTTACCCAATGAAGGGTAATGTTTTATTTTCTTTTTTGAGGTTGGGTGGATGGGGCTGAGGTGGGCATCTGCCTTTATCTCTTTTTGCAGTGTAGACATCTATGCACTTGTCAAATCTTTCCTACTAGATCGTAGCCCCTCACAGCTCCGGGCACGTAGGGCAGAGTGAGCAGTCACTAGAGGTTTGGTGAATAGGTGGATGAACACATGCATAGTAAATAAATCAATAGTTTCTGGAGTCTAAAATCCTACTTCCAATTAAGCAAGGTGGTCTGGAAACTAAATGAACATAGCTGTTGCTGTTTCTGTTGTTCTACTTAGGACAAGAGGAATTTTGTCCTCTGGGTGGTGATCCAGCCCTGTGATCCTCCAGGGTCCCCAGCTGGGTGCTGAGGGGAAGCCCCCAAGACAGAGTGGCTCGGAGCGAGGCTCCGCTCGTCCATGAGGACAATCAGACTTTGCTCCATGGCTGACCCAGAAACAAACTGGCGCTTTTTGCCCTTCCCAGGCCTGTGGTGGGGAGGAGAAAGCCACAGTGCACTGAGCCCTGTGAACCAGCCCAGTGCCCAGTAAATGGACACTGGCCAGGCTTTAATGGCGGTGGAACTTGCTGTCCTGGAGAGAGGCCCAGGCGCTGAGCCTTGGTCAGCAACTTCATGGGCTGGGCAGAGGGAAAGGGATTGGCTGGGAGGTGTCTAAGGGCAGGAAAGAAGAGGCCCCAAATGGCCTCACCAGCTTTCCGTGGACCCAGTTTCTTCTCTGAGGTAAGCAGAGTTTGAACGCATCACAGAGAGGGTCTCAGAAAGGACCCGCAGCACAAAAGGCGTATGCAGGGCCCCGCTCTGTAATCTGAGGCCGGCGCACAGTGCCGTGGTATGTGTGGGCGTACCCTGGAGAGAAACCAGCTGTGCTGCTGCCCAGTGGTTGCTGAGCTGCAGGAATCTGAGGTCAGAGGACCCCAGGGAAGCCGCAGGCTCTCTCCAGTCTTTTTGACTCCAGGCAAACTATACCTGTGTTCAACTCGCTTCCAGAAGGCCGATCAGAGAACCGATGGGAGTTTCCTGGAGCCTTGCCGGAAGCAGGGAGGAGAGACAGTGTCCTTCTCACCCCATCCACATCCAAAACAAGCAGAAGCCTTTGGGGTATGTCACCTGCAGCCATACCCTCAGAGGGCACAGAGAGCACTCCAGGCCTTTCTCCAGCCCCCACATGTGTGTTTAGGTAACGCCAACTTGAGCCTGGGCAGGAAAAGAAAGAGTTTTGTTGTTTTGGGGAGCCTTTAGTTACAGACCACACTTTGTTTTCTTCGAGGACTTTTAAATGATTTCTTCTAACCTTATTTTTTTTAAATTGAATTATATAATATAAGAACACATTATTTTCACAAATGATTTAAACATTGTAGCAGAAGCCCTGTGATCACTACCCACAATCATGCTTCTTGTTCTTCCCAGAAATAACCACAGTGGCAAGGTTAGTGTATCACCTTTCTGGACCTGTTCTGTGCACCGCAGAAAAGATAAGGTATAGTTTTGCTTTGTTTTTATGTAAAGGGTATCATGTTGTTCTTTCTTTTTTTATTTTTATTTATTTATTAGGAGTGGAGAAGGAACCAAGGAATCTGTAACTGATTGTGATGAATTAGTTGTAAACGCCACTGCACTCGGACCAACCTATCATGTTGTTCTTATCTCAATAAGTTAAAGTTTTATTTTAGAATCAACGTTGCATATGATTGGAAAATTGCAGGAAAAATCTGTCATAATGGTATATGGGAACTAATATAACTTTTGTGCACCATCTTTTTTCTGACACACATCTTGCAAATTTGTAGTCATGGTACACATGCAATCTTGTAGCGTGCCTTTCATTTAGCATGTTCTCATTAACATTGGAGGTTTTCAGCACGAAATGCCAATGTTTAAAATTGTTCTTTTTCTGTCTCGTACTGTTTCCAAAATGTTAAAATAATAATTAGAGCTAACATGTATTTGTTAAATTTAATCAACAATTATTATAAAGAAACCTACTATGTGCCAGGTTTTGGTCTAGCTCTGAGGATGTAGCAGTGAACAAAATAAAGATTTCTGTCTACAGGTCTTCGTGGAATTTACTTTCTAAGGAGGAAAGACAGACAATAAACTAAATAAATAAGTAAATTAAATAGTGCATCAGACAAAAATTATCTAGAGGGGCATGCATATTATTATTTTTTTTTCTCAGACACAGTCTCACTCTGTTGCCCGATCTAGAGTGCTGTGGCGTCAGCCTAGCTGACAGCAACCTCAAACTCCTGGGCTCAAGCGATCCTTCTGCTTCAGCCTCCCGAGTAGCTGGGACTACATGCCCTGCTAATTTTTTCTATATTTTTTTAGTTCTCTAGCTAATTTCTTTCTATTTTTTTAGTAGAGATGGGGTCTCCCTCTTGCCCAGGCTGATCTGGAACTCCTGAGCTCAAACAATCAGCCCTCCTCGGCCTCCCAGAGTGCTAAGATTACAGGTGTGAGCTACCTCACCCGGCCACATGTATGTTATTAAGAAAGGCAACTCAGGAAGGGAGGATGGAAGGCTGGGATTGTTGGGGAAGATTTAATATTTACATGAGGACTTTTAAGCAAAGATTTGGTGTTAAGAGCATGAGCCATGAGGATACCAGGGGTAAGTGTTCCAGGCAAAGGAATTAGAAGTAAAAAGATTCTGAGATATGGGAACTTGCAAGGAGGCCAGTGGGCCAGGGGTTGTGTAAAGAAGATGGTATCAGAGAGGGTGAGGCCAGA
>CAUYSK010080954.1:0-10661 GCA_963575035.1 Avahi laniger
CAATATTTTTAATCATATTCTTCAAATATTCTATCTTCTTTATGTATCATTACTTATTTTTGTATACATGTTTTATTGATTAATGAGAAATCAACGTTAAACTCTCCCACTTTAAAAGAGATTTGACTTAATTCTCCTTGAAGTTATGATAATTTTTGGTTTTATGTATGTGCCTCAAATTTTAAAATTGTTAAATATTGACAAATTAAATCTTTTATGATTATTGCTACTTAATCTTTTTGTCTTATGTTCACTTTGTCTGATGTTAATATAGAAATTCTGCTTTTTTTTGCTTACAATTTTGCTGGCATATCATTTTCCATCCTCTTTCAGTTTTTTTGTATCTTGATGTTATGGTTATGTTTCTTGTAAACAACATATAGCTAGATTTTTTTTTAAAAAAAATCCACTCTACATTCTTACACTGCTGGTGGGACTGCAAATTAGTGCAACCTCTGTGGAGAAGAATTTGGAGATACCTCAGAGAGCTAAAAATAGAAATACCATTTGATCCAGCAATAGCACTATTAGGCATGTACCCAAAAGAACACAAAACATTCTAAGATAAAGACATCTGCACCCGAATGTTTGTGGCAGCACAATTCACTATTGCAAGGATGTGGAAACAACCCAAGTGCCCGTCAATCCATGAGTGGATTATTAAAATTTGGTATATGTTTACCATGGAATATTACTCAGTCATTAGAAACGACAGTGATCCGGAACCTCTTATACTTTCCTGGATTAAACTTAAGCCCATTATCCAAAGTGAGGCACCACAAGAGCAGAAGAATGGGCTCCACTTGTACTCGCCATCAAATTGGTACTAACTAATCAACACTAGGGTGATCACATGGCAGAAATACTCTCCAGGGATTAGGGGGATGGGGGGTAAACCCACAACTAAAGGACACGGAGAGCACTGTAGGGAGGAAGGGCATGACTTTAACTCGCATTTGAATGAGGCAAAGACATAAAGTGTAACCATAATGTTTGTACCCTCACAATACCCTGAAATAAAAAAAAAATCCACTCTAAGGAGTTTTTTGTGTTTTAAATGGAGCTTTTAGTTCATTTACACTTGTTGTAATTGATACATTTGCATTTATATCTACTACTTTATTTTGTGCTTTATCTTCCTCTCCTTTTGTGTCTTATTTGGATTGATTAAATATTTTTCTCATCCTACTTTTTATCTCCTCAAGAATGAAAGTTATATGCTCTGTAATTATTCTATTAATGGTTAACCTACCATGTCCTATCATGTTTACAGAAATAAACACAAATCCTCTGCAGAAATCCTGTTATCCTGTTCCCAACAAATATAAGCACTTGATATTAGAGCTGTTTACAAATGCTCCTGTACTTTTTTTTGACGTTATGATAGAATTGCCTTTCCTCACCCCCACACCTTGAATCTAAATATGGCCACGTGACTTGCTTCGGCCAATAAGAGGTGAAGGAGGTCATATGCATTTAAAAGCCAATGAGGATTCACCTTATTCTTTTTCCTTTACTATTATGAACTTGGAAAGCTGTGTTGAGATGGACACTCTGTTACCCTGGGTCCTTGAATGTTTATGATTATATGAGCCACTGCCACCAACCTACATGGGGACATGAAATATAAGGAAAAATGAAGCTTCTTTGTGTTCAGCCATTGACATTTCAGGATTGCTTGTTACTGTAGGATAAATCATCCTAATCCAAATGATTCAATATTTTAACTCTATTTACCCCTTTCTAATGTGTATACTATTGTTGGGCATTCAATTATAATTTGCTTTTGGTAGATCCCCAAATATTATTTTATATGATCAAAATTTATTTACAACTGTTTGTGAACTTTATCTTTATTTACATGTCAGATATTTCATCAAGGACCACTTTTCTTCTTCCTGAAATGTATCACTTAGAATCTCCTTTAGTATGGATCTGTTGGCAAACTCTCTTACTTTTGGTTAATCTAAAAATATATTTTGTACTTATTCTTGAAATATGTTTCAATTGATTACAAAATTTAGTTTAATAGTCTAGATGTGAATTATAATTTTTATTCATTGATCTTCTTGAATCTATAATTTGATGTTTTCCATTAGTTCTGGAAAGTTCTTAGTCAATCTCTCTTTACTTACTGGCTTTGTCTAATGATTTCTCTTTTTCCTTGTGGAACTCTGCTTAAGATGTATATTGGAAGTAACTCTATGCTTCATATTTTTAAATTTCTCATTCACATTGTCTATCTATCTGGGCTACCTCTGGATAATTTCTTAATTCTCTCCTTAGCTCTCTCTAATCTTCTGTCAAACAGATCCACTGGGATTTTCCTTTTAATTTTTACATTTTTCACTAATAGTCTATTTGTCTGTTATTTATATGTGATTGGTCATTTTTTTATAGTTTCTTGTTCTCCACACATATTTTCAAGCTTGTCTTTTATTTCATTAAATTTATTAAGCATAGTACTTTCAGTTTGTGTCTGATACTTCTCAAAACTGAAGTCTGTGACTCTACTTCTGCTGAATCTATATATCTTATATCTATGTATATGTCTGTATCTGTATTTATGTCCACACATATTCTAGTTTTTACTCATGGTGCCTTATTTCCTTGTTTGTTTATTCATTTATTCATTTTTACTGTGAGCTGTTGCTTTTTTCCTGGAATTGTATCCGTTGGTACATTCTGAGGCCTGGAATGAAGAAAGATTTTTCCAGAGAGGAAAAAGGTGCTAGAAAGGTACCTCTTTAAACTAAATCTTTGTCTTGACATTATTTTTTGGTCCAGCAAGGTGATTTGAATTCTGGCTGCAAACTAGTATGAAGGCAGCTGTTGTTAAACATTCAGGGAGCCGATACCTTTCTCTTCTCTCTCTCTCTACCATTCAGACTCAAGGATGCAAACACGTAGTTTTCCTTGTAGTCTTTTGTGTGTCTGTATGGTGGGCAAGTCCTTTCTAATCTACCCATAGTCCCAGAACTACAGGGGGAGGGTCTCCTATTGGAATCCCACCCTGCATTGACCCCAGGTCTTGCCTCCAGTATCCTGTGAGGCTCAAGTTACCCAGTCTGGCAAAGATCTCCTTAGCCAAAACCAGTCCAAGTACTGGTACTGACAATACTCAGTTATTTCTCCAGGTTCATCCCTTCATCTAAATTTTGGCCAGAGGATTTTTTACTTTCTTGCTATTTTGTTGTCTCTTTAAAAACTTGACAATGTATTTTATTAAAAATTTTTTGCTGTTTTTAGTGGGAACATATGTCTGAGTACCCAGCCTGCCACACTACCAGAAACAGAAATCTTCCATTCACTTTTAGAACAAACATTTACTAATTGTCTTCTAAGTGTTGGAACCTACTCTAGGAGCTGCAGTACAAAGCATCTAAAGCATTTGATAGATTCTAGATTGTAACACTTAGATGAGTAACCTATAGCTCCTTCTCAAGGACTTCATGACACGGTGGAGGAGACAGACTTGAGGACAGATAACAGGAGAGCATGGGAAGTGCTGCAAATATTCCTGTTTTGTGGACGCCACGAAATTCTTGCAAGGGGCAACTAACCCATTTGGCAGTTCTGCCCATAAGGGCTGAAAAACAAGGCGTCAGTTAGTGGGGCAATAGTATTATGGGATACAAATACTGATTTTCAGAGGAGATAGAAGGTGGCAAGCTTAAGGCTTGGAGGTGAAAGAGAATATTCGAGAAACAGATAGGAGTGGAGCTCAGCGTTTGGGCTGGAGCGGGCGGGAGGTGACCAGGGGCATTCCCGGGCGGCATGGCTGCGTGTTCGGGTCACTCGGACCCTCCGAGAGTGGGTTTCGGGAAGCACAGTGGACACAGTGTCTCCCTGGCGCGTTTCGCGTTGCCCGGGCGATGTGGGGCCCCGCGTGTGACAAAGGTGGGCGCGTGGGTGGAGGCCTGGATGCGACCGAGAGGCCGGGAGTCTGCGAGCGGCTGTCGGGCAGAGGGGCTGCCCAGGCCCCGCACAGCTCAGGACCAGCCGTGTGCCCGCGGCGGCGGCAGGCGGGCCTCTTCTGCAGCTTTCAGGGCACGCCACTCCCAGGGGGAAATGCGTCGCATTTAACTGTAGATTGTGGCAAGAACTTGTAAGGGCAACAGCCTTCGGCGAAAGGTGGTGGCCTGTTTTCCACTCTCGGTTCGCCCAGGCTCCGGAATCACGCCCACGCCCGCCTGCCCCGGAGGTGTCTTCGTGACGAGGCGGAGAAAGCCGTCGTTTCACTTCACTTCTAAATCCAGGTGTCGCGCAGACACAATTCGTCTAGGATCCTGAGTAGAGAATGAGGTCCCCGGCACCAACACCTGCCTGCTTTTCGGTATTTCCCGGCTTTAACCCTAACTCAATTCCATTATTCCAGTCAGTTGACCTGTGGCATCACTATGATCACACTTCCACCGTTTTAGAGATGACGTTCCCAACGCTGGTAATCCATTCGCTGGGACGGTTCTGCCGCGGTCCCCTTGTCGGTACAGGCCTGTGTCCTCACAGCGCGGTCCCGCCCGCGCCGGCCTGCTCAGGGCGCGCCTGCCGTGTCCACGACGTGGCGACAAGTGTTCCATCTACTCAGAGAAAAGCTAGTCTGTATTTTACATGCATATTGTATATTTATAGCATTTGCATCACTGTAGACGGATGCTGTATAAAGCCCAAGAGTGCGAGCGTTCACGTGCGGAAACAGGACACCAGCGTCTCCCTCCGGCTGCCCAGGTAGCAGGATGCTCTGATCCGTCTGTGCCTTTTCTCCACCTTCTCCCCGAATTCTCCTCTGACTCCCCTGGGCGGTCTCAACGCTAGTCTTCTGTCCTCCCCCGCTCCTGGGCTTTCTCTCTGAGTTCTTTGAAAATAGGCCTCTATGAAATTCCAGGGAGTATTACTGTTATTACTACATTTTCTGTCACATTTTTCAGAGGGGCTTAGATTCTTTGCTGAGCAAAACTGTACTCACGCAGGCAGCCTAAGAGCCCAACCCAGTCAGCAGTGGGTAACGCTCTGTGCACGATCACCCCTGAACCAGGTCCACGGGGCTCTCAAAGACCGCAGCCAGCTTCCGTCTGCGTCCTGGCCTGGTCTCCGTGGAAATGGTGAAGCAAAATTTGTGCTGCAACAAGGAAGCGAAGAAAAAATAGGCGGCTCACCGATGCCATTGCTTATTCTGCAAAGGGGACAACGACCTCCAAAGCCGTCCTCGAGTCCCTGTGAGCGTTTCTGCAGGGGGTTCCCAGGAGGCTGCACGCTAGTCCGACTGCAGAGAAGAGCAGCCCAGTCACTTCCTGAGACAGCGAGGAATGTGTTTTGTGAGTTGGTGAAGGTTTTCCCCCGCAGGTGGCCTGGCTCAGGGGCTTTGAGGGAACGCAGGCACAGGATTCATGAGGACAGCCTCCTTCATCTTCATTTGCTTATTTTCTTGCTGTGTTTCTCCAGCATTAGCATTTAGAAGAAGAAACTCTCAGCAAGTTTTACAGTCAGTGGAAAAGGACGTTAGGGTCCTGGTCATTGCAGGTCATGCCAGTGGTGCCCTGACGCGAGGGAGCACGCACACAGCCACAGCCGGGGCTTTGAAAGAGTTTAAAGAGCGTTTTGTGAATGTTTCTTGGTGAGCGGTTGGAGGCTGTTGGCAGTAGGCTGGCATCTGGTGGGTTTCCTATTGGTTACTGATTACATCGTTTAACACGGCTGTGTCTCATCTGAATGTTCACGCGGTGGGAAAAATGCTCTGGAATAAATACCCTAATCTAATTTTTCTAGGGTATGCATAGATACTGTTTATCTTTGAAATGTTCAGGTTGACAAAAACTGCTGTTTAATGTACAAAGTAGAATTTAACATGAGGATATGTAAGGATGTAACTGAGGATATGTTTAAATATCATTGCATAGTAGTGACTTTTTAAACAATCACAATTTTTGATATGTCCATTCCATGTGTAGTAGGAGTTCAGCTAGATTTTATTTGAATACTTCGGCTTAGTTAAAAAAATACATAAATTACTTTAATCATGTACAAAATCTGTTAAATATCTTAGTGAACACGTGAAAGAATGCCTGGGCATCCCCGTAAGGACATGCATTTCTTAAGAAGGTACGTGAAATTCTCTCAGTGATTCCAGACTGTTTATGTACACGCCCTTAGTTCAGCACCAGGAAATGGTAATGGTAGAAGAAAATAATAATGACAGATACTCACTGAACGTACACCAGTTCCAGGTGATGTGCTAAGGGGCTTCTATTCATTAGCTCATTTAATCCTCTCGAGAGCCCTATGAGGTAGGCACTTTATCCCCATTTTATAGATGAGACATCTGAGGTTTGAGGTTGAAGTTTCCCGTCCAGAATCACCAGAGTGAGAAAGTATTCATGAATCCAGATAGCCATCGTTATGCTGATAAAAAGATAAGCTTCCCCGTGAGAAAGATAGTTCTAGAACACCTTAAATACGTAGATTTCTAATTGGAAACTCTGAATGATTGACAAGTATAAGTGTTCTCTAACTCCTTCAAAAGATACTACTCTTTTTTTTTTATGAGTAACTATAAGCTCCACTGTGTCCTACCGGATGGGGAATGGGCTGCCCTTGGGCCGCGAAGGGAAACCCCTTGTCTTTCTCTACCACTGTAGTTACAATATTACTGTGTGGCAATATTGGCCTCCAGACATATGCACAAAATGGGCTTTAACCATTTTGGGGTAAAAACTTGGGTCTTTAAGGCCTGTCCCTAGGTACCCTTGGGCAGGTCTGTGACAGAGTGTGGCGGCTACTGTTCTGTTGGCGGCTGCCTAGATGGCGACTCCTTTTTAACCTAAAATTCCTTACGGTGACAATTACAAGGGCAGACCAGTGCCTCATTCTT
Organism: Avahi laniger; assembly: GCA_963575035.1. NCBI lineage: Eukaryota > Metazoa > Chordata > Mammalia > Primates > Indriidae > Avahi > Avahi laniger. The sequence goes on from CAUYSK010080954.1 coordinate 6,869, forward strand.
CAGACTGGGGTGGAGGGGATCACTTCACTGCTGATACTTGAAAACATACTGAGATTGCCAAAAGCCACTGCCAAACAGGACAGAAACCCAGGAGAAGGGACTCAGGAATTGAGAGCTCAAGGCAGATTCAAGTACTTGGAACCTCCCTAGGTACAAGGGAGAAAACCAGACATCACACTGCGAAATGGGTGCGGTCACAAAGCATGTTGCAAACCTCCCCGGAGGAAGCATGAGAACAAGCTTTTCTTAAAGACCTTACTTTTCCCGTTTCCTGGTGTTTCTGAGTGATAATCACGACTGTAATCACCCCAAGAGCACACGTAGTAACAAGTCATCCGCTTCGTCCTTGCGATGTCTCACAGCTTGTGCTGACGGACGCGTTTGCATCTACGTTGTGCGCTTCTTGATTACTGAAAAGTAGTTAAAATTAGATTACAGTAGCCCTCGCCCCCCTCCACGTGTTCCTTTCTGAGGTCTCAGGCTGGATCAACAGTTGTCCAAAAGTATTACATGGAAAGTTCCAGAAATAAACAGGTCGTACATTTTAAATTGCGAGCCGTTCTGAGTAGCACGGTGAAATCTCGCACCACCCTTGGGACGCGAACTCTCCCTTTGCGCTGCGCGTCCTTGCCATGGACACCCCCCTTCAGTCGCTCCGCAGCCGTCTTGGTCGTCAGGTCAACTGCTTGTGTTCGAGTCACCCTTATTTTACTCAACCATGGCCCCAAAGTGCACGAGTGGTGATGCTGGCAATTCACGTACGACAGAGAAGCTGTAACATGCTTCCTTTAAGTGAAAAGGGAGAACTTTATCACAGGCATGTATACACAGGAAAAAACACGGTAAACTTAGGGCTCGGTACTACCAGCGGTTTCAGGCGTCCACTGGGGGTCTGGAAACGCAGCCCTGCGGATGGAGGGGCCTGCTGTATTTCAGTTCTCTCAGTCCCAATCTAAGTCTATACTTCCCACAGATTTATCAATGAAAGGAAGTCCAAATCAATTGATTTTGTTGTTAAAACAATTGTAGGACTCCCGTTAGAAGCCCACATACATTGTAGGGCAAAAATTAGCAGACATATTATTTGATATTGTGCTTGTTAAGACTCTGTAAATCTTAACAGTAAGGTGATTTTTAAAATTTTGTTTTAGAGAATGAGGCATTTGTATTCTCTAGTAATTATTGCTATAAATGGTTTTTAGGTTAAATAAACAAGAGTCTGTAGTCTAGGGCTCAAATTAGATGTGGTATTGTGTTTTAATAGCAGATATTTCAGTTATGTTTAGATGGCCAACTATTAATATATGGTTTAGAGAAACCCACATTGGATACAAGAGCTTTGTAAGTGCACAGGCTCACCTAAATTATAGTTTTCTGATAAAAGCATTAGTATGAATACTCCCTTTAGAAATAAATTGTCAGTCTAAAGAAAATTAAATATAGCAAAAGAAGAACCCTACTGATCACTATGTTTGATCATATAATCTACAGAGAACTAAATTTTGTGGGAAGAGAATCAAATAATGCTATTTCAAAGAAACTGAAATTCCGCAAAATTAAATGGTGAATCTGAATCATGTTATTAGGGAAAAAAAAAGAAAAAAAAAACACCTAGTTATTTCAGCATCATTGAAACCAAGTGGAAATCTTCAATTAACAATCCGAGTCTCTTCAGAAGGAGGTTTGCAGTAGTTAGGGATCAAATAATTAGTTGATCCAGATAGTCCTTCAAATTCTTGATAACGTGAATGTTATCATCGTGGGTCAAAGTGAGGGAAAAGAGCTAGCTTTATTACACTCACGATTTTCTCAGTCTTTAGTAGTCTGTAGCTTTCTCACCACCAACATGTACAGTGGTGTAAAATGGTTTCCGAGAGGTCGACTCTCGATAAAATGTTCCACTGCTCCAAGTCATAAGTAAGCGAACAAAGATTTATGAATAGAACTTACTGGATATTGGAAAGACCAAAAGTCATGTCTTATATTTAATAGATAGTAGCTTATGTTTTGATAGACTTTCTATTACTAAAAATTGTTATAAATTTTAAGTAGTGAAATATGTGACATTTGCCATGTTGTTCTAAATATAATAGGTAAGTTAAAAATCCTAGTTTTCAAATTATATCTTAACTCTGAACTTCTTTGCACTTTAAGTGGGCAATCGCATTTGATCCCCCCTTCCACAGCATCGCAGGGAGTCCTGCTTAAACCCACTGCCCACCCCAGGTATGCCGACAATGGACATAAACGCACCTGAAATATTGCTTGCTCAGCTGGTCACCCTGCACCGCTGTCTCCAGCTACGAGCAGCTTCTGCGGCTGTTCACATATAACTTTCTGAGTGTGCTGTGCCTGGAAAGCCTCTGGGAAGCCCTCTTGACCCGTTTCTCCTCCTTAACTCTTTGTGGAGAAAAAGTGGACGTGGCGTTTAGGACGGCCCATAAAAGGTGGAGGGAATTTTGTCGGTGGTGTGTTAGTTTGGCCGAAAGCATAAAGATGGATGGACTTGGGACAAACAGGAGGTAGGACTGTGAGTAAAGAGACTGTCACCATAATTAAAACAGGAAGTGATGGAAGTTCAGAGGGGCCCAACCACTCTTTCAGATGCTGTTTGTCCAGCGCCTCTCCCGTGCCAAGCACATCTGAGAAAAGGGGAGCGCAGGTTGCTTGAGCTTTCCATATGCGTGCCTGGTTCTCACTTCACTGTGCAGGGAAGACAGAGTCCACTCTTCAGGCCGGGCAAATGCTCTATGTCCTCCAGAATAGTGGAGTTCCATATGACACAAGTTTTAGGCTGGGCGCGGTGGCTCACGCCTGTAATCCTAGCACTCTGGGAGACCAAGGCAGGTGGATCGTTTGAGCTCAAGAGTTCAAGACCAGCCTGAGCAAGAGTGAGACCCCCGTCTCTACTAAAAATAGAAAGAAATTCGCTGGACAACTAAAAATATATAGAAAAAGTTAGCCGGGCATGGTGGCGCATGCCTGTAGTCTCAGCTACTTGGGAGGCTGAGGCAGGAGGATCGCTTGAGCCCAGGAGTCTGAGGTTGCTGTGAGCTAGGCTGACGCCATGGCACTCTGGCCAGGCAAAAGAGCAAGACTCTGTCTCAAAAAAAAAAAAAAAAAAAAAAGTAAGACACAAGTTTTGGAAAGGTGCCTTTTTGTTTTCAGTGTTTTTTTTTTCTTTTTCTCTTAGCAAATACCATCTGAAACAGTAAATAAACTGGACTGAGTGTGGGCTTACATATGTAGTAGAGACCTTCACGTGAACAGAGCCAGAGCCCTCTGAGAAACGGTGCCTTCGCGTCTGGACTGCGTGCCTGCGGAGGTGCCAGCTCTTTCAGCACATTGCAAGGGTTTGATACAAGGGGTTCCATCCCGATCTGTCAACCACATGTACGAATTTAGGATTATCATTTCTGGGCATATCTCTCAGGGCATCTGTTTTCTCACCTGTAATCAACAGTGTTACTCCTTATGATCCAAAAAATTGCTTTCACTTCTAAGGGTCTTTGATAAATTTTTTTTGTTATTCTAAGTCTTTCTACTTATGATGCTTACAGAAAGATGCTTGGTTATCTCTCAGATATGGAAACTGGGGTAAACTGTTCTCTATACCCTGCCTGACCCTCAATAATTTATTAGGTCATTAAGTAGGAAAGGTCTGATTTCCACTAAGTTTCACATCTCTGACATTTTCACTTTGACATTTCTTGTTTTGTTTTTATTATGAAGGTACAACCTCATTTTTTCAAATACATGGTTTATGGCTTGTGATTATCTTTCAAAATTTTTT
>CAUYSK010080956.1:0-21011 GCA_963575035.1 Avahi laniger
ATGCCTGTAGTCCCAGCTACTTGGGAGGCTGAGGCAGTAGGATCGCTTGAGCCCAGGAGTCTGAGGTTGCTGTGAGCTAGGCTGACGCCACAGCACTCACTCTAGCCAGGGCAACAAAGTGAGACTCTGTCTCAAAAAAAAAAAAAAACCATGAAAGGAAACTTAAACGCATATTACTAAGTGAAAGAAGCTAATCTGAAAAGGCCACGTACTGTACGATTTCAACTATGTGATTTTCTGGAAAAGGCAAAACCATTGCAACAGGAAAAAGAGCAGTGGTTGGTGGGAGGAGGGGGAGAAGGGAGGAATGAATAGGCAGAGCACAGGGGATTTTTAAGGCAGGGCAACTACTTTGTACGATACTAAAGTGGTGGATATGTGCCATCATACATTTGTCCAAATCCGTAGAATGCGCAACACCAAGAGTGAACCCTAATGTAAGCAAACTACAGACTCTGGGTGACAATGGTGTGTCAGTGCAGGTTCATCAGTTGTAACACTCTCGTGGGGCTGCTGACAATGGCAGTAGGCATGTGTGGGCAGGGGACATGTAGGCTATCTCTGTATCATCTGCTCAATTTTTCTGTGAATCTAAAACGCCTCTAAAAAATAAAGTCTATTAAAAGCAAAACAAACAAACAAACAAAAAAAAAACCAACTCAAAACAAGCCCCTAGATAAAGAGCATTGGAAGAGTTAAGGGTGAATTCTTGGGGATTTTTGAAAAAAAGAAAAAGAAAAATAAATCAAATCTTTGGGCTGGTATAACAGTCTAGAAAAAAGTCTCTGAAGACTAGAGAGGGGAGTGTGCAGAAACTAAGCACTAAAGGAACTCTTTTCAATTCTCTCTAGATTTAATTCATTTACGTAATCTCTGCATGAATAACCACAAGTAATTAAGACTATAAAAAAAATAATAGCCTAAATAACTCTCATTCTGATCAAGGACTAGGAATTGTAGGTACCAGGCATCTTTGTGAAGTGGACATCAGTATGCAAAGTAAGATTCTGTTTTTTTGCCTTCGAGATTTTATGTTAGGTGGAGCTCTGTGATACAAGTTCTGATTAGAGATTCCAATCTATTCGTAATCAAAGTGTAAAACAGTAAAGCCTATTCGCTTCGGCCACCAACAAAGTAAGACTGGTGAATTATAAATTTAACTTGTTGCTAGTTTGCAGTCATGCAAGTCTTTTGGATCTTTGTTCAAAGACAACTCATTTGAATGTGCTTTAAATGCTCAGGAAATAGCTCTAAAAATGCTCTAAAATGCTATGATCATGCCACTGCACTCCAACCTGGGAGACAGACTAAGACTCCTTCTCTAAAAAAAATAAAATAAAATAAATAAAATAAAATGGAATTATGCCCTGCAAGGGGCCAAATCTGCGGCTTGCATCTACACCGTTGTAACTTTCACCAGAAAATCAAACCACTTTTTTCCCACCCTCACCGCAGCCAGGTGGGGAGGCCGCTCTAGAGAGAGGCTTGGGACAGATACCGGGTCATGAAGATAACACTTGCAGTGAGGCCCAAAAATCTGCCACACGATGTGACTGACAGCGCCAGGAGCATTCTGTTTCTTGCATTCAAGGGCTTTGCATGTCAGGCTGTAGAAAGTAGTTCTGGAATATTAAGGTTGTCGATTTGCTTTGGGGACGTCTCTTCTCATAATTTGTGCAATACAGGATAGTCCGGCCTCCAGGAAGATTAGAAACCCGAGCAAATCCATGCTCGCTCATCTTCATAGTTCAGACTTTCCCCATAGAGGCCAAACTTACGATCTTTGGGGCCTGCTTTGCCTCTCGCCGAGTCTGGCATTCGGAACATCAAATCCAGATGAGACTGAAGCCTCACAACTCTGGGTCGATGGCCCAAAAGCTCCAGCCGAGAGCTGGCGTCGTGCCCTGCCCGACGGCGGTGCCAGTTCACAAGGGAAAGCAGAACCGGCGCTCTGTCTCCCTGCGACACCTCGTTTAAACCCGGCTGCTCGGGTTTTGTGGGACCTGACGTTATTTATTCCTCAGAGAGGGAAGGAGTGACTCACAAGACCCTGTGATTCACAGAGCTGCTTGCAGAGGTAGGCGGAGGGCAAGTGGAGAGCGGGGACAAGGACAAGGATGGCAGGAGGGTGAGGGCTGCTCTTGCCATCTCTGGGTGTCGCAGGTGCCTCCTCCCCCCACCAGGAAACCAGCCAGCGCCCCTTTTACAGAGCAGGAAGATGTGGGGTGGGTGAGGCCGAGCTCCTGGTGGCTCTGATCTACATTTCGCCTGCATTTTGTTCCTAATCCATCCCCAGCCCTCCCCAGCTAGGGCCTGCTCTTCAGCCAGCCTCGCTGCAGAGACCTCCCTCCTGCCTCTCCGGGCTGCCGGCTGGGCCCCCGCCCCCTGCTGCCCCGGTGCGCGTGCCTTGTGCCTGTCTCTTCTTGGGCATCAGTCTAGTGCTCCTCTACCCGGTGAAGCTACTGGGGACGCAGCATGTCACAGAGGCTAAGAGCAGGAGCTCTGGAGCCAGGCCACGGCGGTCGGGGTCCTGGCTGCGCCCCTTCCCAGCTATGCCCTTGGCCATGTCGCTTAACTTTTCTGAGCCTTGTTTTTCCTACCTGTAAAGTTGGGATAATAGTATGCATTTCTAGGGTTGTTTAAAAGGCCTGCAACCGGGCGCGGTGGCTCACGCCTGTAATCCTAGCACTTTGGGAGGCCGAGGCAGGCGGATCGTTTGAGCTCAGGAGTTTGAGACCAGCCTGAGCAAGAGCGAGACCCCGTCTCTGCTAAAAATAGAAAGAAATTAATCGGACAACTAAAAATCTATATAGAAAAAATTAGCCGGGCATGGTGGCGCATGCCTGTAGTCCCAGCTACTCGGGAGGCTGAGGCAGGAGGATCGCTTGAGCCCAGGAGTTTGAGGTTGCTGTGAGCTAGGCTGACGCCACGGCACTCTAGACAGGGCAACAGAGTGAGACTCTGTCTTAAAAAAAAAAAAAAAGAAAGGAAAGAAGGGAGGAAAAAGAAAGATGGTGAGCCTCTTGGTTTTTTTTTTCATTATTTTTTTTTTCTTTTTAAGACTAGCCAAGTGCAGCAGCGAGGAGGGGGGAAGTAGTAGAACGAGGAGTTCAGTCTGTAGCTGACCGTGAACAATGAAGTGAGATAACTCACTGCCTTCGGACCAGCCGAGCCTCTTGGAGTAAAAGACCACGCCTTACCCACTTTCTGCCGTGCCTTATTAAATTCGTTCATCCTCATTGCCGTTCAGGAGTTCATACGATGTGCCCGTCACTGAAAAAAAAAGATCAGTTCCTGTCCTCAAGGAGCTCACAGTCAAGGGGGGATGACAAATGAATGACATCGGAGGCTGTAACAGATATGACAGCTGAGAGACAGCAAGGTGGCACTTCTGTGAGGCTCATGGCTCTGGAGCCCAGGTTAAAATTCCACTTTTGCCATCTCCTGGCTGGGTGACTGAGTAAGCTGTTGGCACCACTCGAGGGACTGCTGTAGGCTGGAGTTAAAAGGTGACCAGAGAAGCCGGGTGCAGTGGCGCGCTCCCATCACAGCTCTGAACAGCCGCCGCATTCCAGCCTGGTCAACGTAGCGAGACCTCATTTCTAAAAAAAAAGATAACAAAAGACCAGAAGACAGAAGAGCACCTAGCACAGTGTTTAATACATGTTAGTTATGAACATCACGTTACATACATATCCATGCATAATAGATACATATATAAGTACACTCACATATACATATGTACAACATGTAGGGGAGACGAAACTTGAGTCTGGCTAGGCTTCCAAGGGGTGACCCCAGGGCCCAGTCTTTAAAAACGAGTGAGAGACGGTGGAGAAGCAGAGGAAAGGTTGATTCAGGCTGAAGCTACAGCACTTGCTAAAGCACGAGAGGAGAGACTATTAGTCACTCACAGGGCCCTTGGAGGGCCTAAGACAACATAGATGTGTTGGAGAGGCAGGCAAGAGCTGAATCCGCGGGGCCCTGCCATTGAATTTGGCCCTTGCCTGAGGACAATAAAGGGCTGCGGAAAGAGTCCAAGCTGGAGCCTGCTGTGAACAGTCTGGCACTTTGTAAATCAACCCCATTTTTCATAGCATCAGCCAGTGATAATTAACTTTGCAGTCATGATCCCGAGGCCCTGTTGGATGCTGAAGCAAAGCCTAAGAAGGGCTCCGTTCGGGGTTAGAGACTTCCAGGGCCGAGTATATTTTATTTCATTCTAGCTCCTTGGGAAGCGATGAATCCTCTGTGGGAAAGACTCACGTCTTTTCTCTTTTATCTCTGAAAGTGCAGCAGAACAACACACGGACACATCAGATTGGCCCAACACATGCCAAGTAGACATAATCCATGTACATTACATATGATAACTTCCAGCTATTTAGGGGGGTGAACTGGACCATTCTGGTGGAAAGCAGAGATGAGGGTGGAGACACGACCATACCATGGCAAGATGTTGAAGTTAGACTTCAGTGTGACTGAATAGCACTATTCATTTATGTTGCAAAACCGACTACAAAGCTGTCGCATCCAGACTGCAAAACGGCAGAAGCTTATTTCTGACTTCTGGTAACCCAGTGTGAAATTAGCAATGGAACCATATCCCCTTTAATTTGGTGGGGAAAATGGGGTGAAAAGAAAATGAAGCTCACTGGGGAACCGGCGAATGACATGGAGGAACAAGGTCTGGGGACCCTCCTGGGGAACGCACTCCCTCCAGAACAATAGTGTCTGGACAGTCTTCGATCCCAGGCTCTTCTATCCGTTTGTTTGTTCAACCGTTATCTACTGAGCCCTTTCTAGATGGAGATGCTGCGTGCACAAGGAGGAGCAGAACTGATACCATCTTGTTCTGTGCCTAATGACGATTGCACTGAAGCAGAAGAAATGAACAGGCTTTAAACAGATCAATACACTAGTAAGTATGTGACAGCAACTTGTGATAAGTGCCCTGAGAGAAAACAGTAGCATCCGGGGCTATGAAAAAGAAGAGAGGCTGCATTCCCTGGGGCGGAAGCCCGCCTTGGGTCTCCCTGAGGAACCACCGGGAAGCAGGAGGGGAAAAGCCACCGCGTGGACGGCGGGGAGAGGGTCCCAGGCAGGGGCAGGGCTCCACGGAAACGAGCCGTGAGGATGTGAGCAGCAGACAGGGAGGCCGATTAGCACAGTGGGGAAAGGCGACAAAGGACAAGGGCCTTCAGCTGTGGTCGCCACCTCTCTCCAGCTCAGCACTCTCCGCGGGAGTCTCAGGAGCCCAGGTCCGGGTGAATGGTGTGGGTGGCAAGGACACGCCCACAGGTCAGAGGCTGGGGGTGGGGACAGGATGGACAAAGGGCCACGGAAGGAGAAGGCCCTGGCTTTGACTCCCGGCCACCGCGCGGCCTCGCAGTCGAGAGGAGGGCGGTGGCCTCGCACGAAGGGCTATAAAAAGATTTGCGGGTGACCGGGCGCAAACGCCCCGCCCAGCTGTCGCCGCTGTCGTCGTTGCAGGAAGGGGTCAGACTCCAGCAGGCGTCAGGACAAGGCTGGAAGGTGCGGCGGGGGGTCCCGGCGAGAGCTGGAAGGGCTCAGCCTTTCTCGGCCCCCCCGAGAAAGGGACTGCGGTGGGGGTTGGGGTGCGCTTGTCGCTGACTCGGGCGGAGCCGGAGAATAAAACAAGGCAGGCGAGGGACTCGGAGGGCGGGCGGCTCGGTGGGGCGATCCCACCCCGCCAGGTGAGCCCCGACCCGCATAAGGGAATGGGGACAGCGGGAGGGGGTGGCCTCCCCGGCCTGCTTTGCTTCCGGGGCCCTGGGGACACGGGCACGGTCGCAGCTCGGCGGTGGCCGCCTCCCAACCCCGCCCTGGCTCAGGCTCTGCGGCCCGGGGGAGCGGGGGCGGGCTGGGCTGCTGCGGGCTGCCTCTGGCGGGGTGGGGGGCGCGGATTCCAGCAGAGCGACTCCCGGAAGCCCCTCCGCTGTCCGTCCTACCAGCGCCCCCTTCGCGTCCACCCTGAAGCACCCCCCATCCTGCGGCGCACCTCCCCCCACCGGCCAGCACCCCGTCCCGCTTCCCTACCACGGAAGCAGCAGGGGACCAGACCCGGGCGTGGGCGGCGGGAGCTGCACCTACAAGTCGAGTCCCGCGAAGGCTTGCGTAGATGTGGACTGAGGATTAATTGGGTACAAGGGAACCTCGCCGCCAAAGTTGAGGTGGTGCCATATTTTTGCTTCGTGGTCTGGGGCAGTGGCCTAATGCCTGACTAAGCAAACTTAATCTATTAATAGTTAAGTCAGCAGAGACTTCCTGAGGGTGCTCAAGAAATAAGGTGCCCAGGGCCGCTCTGAGAGCTGCCCCTTCCTGCTCACACAGGCATCGTGTGCTGGGAGCTGAGCTGAGGCTGTGTGGACCTCACCCCTCATCCCTCATCCTCGCGACAGCCCCTCAAGATTGCTGTGTCCGTTACACCGATTTAACAGCTGAGAAAATCAAGGCATAGACACATCAAGTCATTTGCCCCAAAACACAGGGTTAGCAAGGAGTCCAGTCGGGATTTGAACTCTGCTTTTTCTGGCTCCAGGACTTTCCGCTGCAGGGCACCATGCTGCCTCTGCGAGGACATTAGGCGCCTCAGGTGAAACGTGGTGGAACTAGGGGTCCCCTTGGCTCATATGCCTTGCAGTTTAGTAACTAATGTGGGAAACGGAATTGTGTACCGTAAGATGCTCATTTTGCAGAGAAATTGGCGATACTCGCGGAGTCCAGGGCTGCAGAATGCAGTGGCCATTGCGGGTGTGAGGATAGGAGGAGGCTCAGAGTCCACTTGGAGTACGTCCATCACTGCCAAGTCCAGGGTCCACTTTTCTGGGCCATGTGACACCATTCATGATTCATTTCCTTCTGTCCTCTGTATCACCTGTTTCCTCTCAGTCGTTTCTTTGGCCTGTTCTGTTTTTCCTTCTCTTGTTGATATTCCCTTGGGCTCAATGTTCACATTCTCCAACATTCTTAGGAGACAAATTTATTCACATTCCCTGATTTAACTCTCATCTCTGCGATAGCAACTCCCCGACTCATTTCTCCAGCCTGCCCCCGATCTGGAACTCCAGACCCGAATCCTCAGATATTCTAACCTCTGCTGGCTAATTCCACTGTTTGCCTCCACAGGCACCAAATCCAACATCTCCAATCCCAAATTTATTATCTCTGTCCTTCCCGTGAGGGTCTTTGTTCAGGTCTCTGTAGCTCCTTGCCCGGACATTGCATTACCTTCCACCCTGGTCCTCTTGCCCTTGCAATCCACCCACCTTCTACAGACCCCCGGCAAGCTCTGGAACCTTAGTCCTTTTGGTGACCTGACTAGATGGAATGGACCTTTCTTCCTCTCCCCCCTTGGCACCTGTTCGTACCTCTAGGTAGGGAACCCTTTCCACGTCGTGCAACTCTTGGCTAACCTGTCTTCCCTTTTCGACTGAGAGATCCTTCAGCAGTGATTTTGTCTCATCCTGCTTCATACCCTCTGGCCTGGCCCATAATAGGTACTCAGTAAGGATGTGTGTAGTTAATGACCTTGGAATGAATTGTGACTTTTTTTTTAAGGACACAATTTATAGACAATGAAACATTTCATTGTGTACAGGGTGACATTTCACTTTGCTCTAAATCTGATCTGTCACCCTTAGGGAGTTACTGTGCGTGTGCTGCTGGAAGAGGAGCATTAGAAATTGAGTTTGGGGCCGGGCGCGGTGGCTCACGCCTGTAATCCTAGCACTCTGGGAGGCCGAGGCGGGTGGATCGTTTGAGCTCAGGAGTTCGACACCAGCCTGAGCAAGAGCGAGACCCCGTCTCTACTAAACACAGAAAAAAAAAATTGGCCAAACAACTAAAAATAGAAAAAATTAGCCGAGCATGGTGGCGTGTGCCTGTAGTCCCAGCTACTCAGGAGGCTGAGGCAGGAGGATCCCTCGAGCCCAGGAGTTTGAGGTTGCTGTGAGCTAGGCTGACCCCACGGCACTCTAGCCCAGGCAACACAGTGAGACTCTGTCTCAAAAAAAAAAAAAAAAGAAAGAAAGAAAGCGAGTTTGCAGATGGACTAATGACAAAATGAAAAGAAGTTTTCCAAATAAGTGCAGTTGATACTGAGGGTGTTTTTCAAGTTTGATGTAAACATTCAGTTCTGGCATAGTGATTCTCTTCTACTTTTCTTAGACACTGGGTCCAGGAGTCAGCAGAGAACACTGAACTAGAAGAACAAGCACAAAGTCGTCATGGCTTCGATGTCTACTCATGAAAACCAAGATAAAGGTCCCCATTTTCCACCTCCAAACAAGAAGGTATGTTTTTAATTGGGGTGCCTGCCATCCGAAGAGAAATATCAAACAGGACTTTTGTTAAACCTCGTCCTTGACTGGTCATCTTACTTATATTTTTCAGTCTGTTTCTTTGCTGGATAGGTTCAAGGAAAATGGAATGGGGAAGGAAGGTGTCTTTTTGGCTGCCTTGGAAAGAAGTATTTTTAAAATTTTATTTACAAAATTCTTTCTTTACTCTTTCCTGTTTAAAATCCAGCTTAAGTAACTCTCATGTAAACTGTCAGCGACTAAAGTGGTTTCCTGTAGCAAAACAGAACTCTTAATTGAATCCAGCAGAATGATCCATTTTGTTTATTTTTACATTTTTGTTACCGGGGGTAATTATACTAATCCCCAGATGTTCCTGTTCAGGATAGCAGAGTCCTTAATTACTAGTTAGACACCAGATTGAGAACCCACGCAATATTTCAGCTTGTTAGGAATGAATATTATGTGTTTCAGGAACACGTAAATGAAAAAAAGAGAAAGTATTTGATGGGTAAATGGAGTTCATGTTCCAGGTAAGAAAGAGTGCATGGAGGAAGTAATGTTTAGGGAGCAATGTTTAGGAGAGGCAAACAGACAAATGATATCAAGTCACCAGGAGAAGAATTCGGGTACCCGAGTTGCGTCTGTGAAATGGAGAGCCATCAAACATCTATGGCTATAAGAAAAAGATCACTAGAGCTGCTTTTGGGAGACTCTGCTGGAACTTTGATCCTGACTGCAGGACTCCCAGCCATTGCGATAGCTGGTTGTGTATATGGGGAGAGGGGTCTTCCTTATTTCCGTGACAGCCACAGCCAGGAGCAAGAGCAAATGTCAGCACTGGGCATATAGAGCCATGTTTGCTGAGGAACACGCCTGTGCTAAGGAACTAAGGGAAGTGAGGAGTGAAAACAGCTCCTTTTTCTGCTGCTATGATTCACCCCGTGACTCGCTGAGCTTTTGCTGCGTGCCGTGAGGAGTTACAAAGAGAGAAAAGGGAAGTTCCCTGCTCGTGTTGATGGTAGAGCTCCACAGGCACAGGTGCTGCAGGTTTCCTCCACCCTGTTGATTGATAGCATGCGTGTAAAGTAGCTTGGCACAGTGCCCGGCCCATGGAACGTGCTCAAGAAATGGTGACCATAATCCAATCAACATCTACTACAAACAGTCTAAAAAAAAAACAGTAGAAAATCAGCAAGGGAAAAGTAAACTCCAAAAGCCAAAGAACTGACTCAACAAGAAAAACACTAAAACTCCTAGAAATAAATGGCAAAGGACCTCCCAAAATAATGCAATAACAAGGAAATACAAGTATGACTTTTGTAATAATAAATAAATTAGATAAAATTTACTTTTTCAAAATTGATGGAACCACCACAGAATTGGGGAAGTTATTTGCAAAATATATATATCTGATATGGGTCTAGGATCCAGAATATATAAAGAACCCTTACAATTCAACAACAAAAAGACAAACGACCCAGTTAAAAATGGGCAAAGGTCTTGAATAGTACTTCTTCAAAGAAGATATACCAATGGTCAAGTAAATGGAAAGATGTTCAATGTTAGCAGTCATTGGGGACATGCAGGTCAAAACCACAATGAGATACCATCTCATACCCACTAAGATGGCCATAATTAAAAAAACAAATAGAAAATAACAAGTGTTAGCAAGGATGTGGAGATTGAAACCCTCATATATTATTGGTGAGATTGTAAAATGGTGCAGACATTGTGGAAAATAGTTTGGCAATTCCTCAATAAGTTAAACATAGAATTACCATAAGCCTCAGCAGAATTAAAAACAGGTGTTCAAACAAAGACTTGTTCAGGAATGTTCATAACAGCTCTCTTCCCAATAGCCGAAAGGTGGAAACAACCCCAAAATATCCACCAGTAGATGAATGGATTAACAAAATGTGGTACATCCATGCGATGGAATGTTATTGAGACATAAAAAGCAATGAAACACTAATATTTACCACCACCTGGGTGACTCCTGAAAACATTATGCACAGGGAAAGAAGCCAGCCACAAAATGATTCCACTTGTATAAAATGTCCAGACTAGGCAAAGCCGTAGAGACAGAAAGCAGATGAGTGGTTGCAGGGGGCCAGAGGGAGGAGGGAATGAGGAGAATTTGCTTAATGGGTTGGGCTTTCCTTTTGGGCTGATGAGAAAGTTCTGTAACTAGGTAGCGGCAATGGTTACACAACACTGTGGATGTACTTAATGCCTCCGAATTGTATACTTTAAAATGATCAGAATGATAAATATTATGTTATGTGTATTTTACCCCGAAATGTTGAATGAGCCAATAAATAACAAAAGATTACAACCTGGATGCAGTTGCAGGGATTGCCTCAGCACTAGTGGAGAAAGGCAGCTTGGCTGAAGCATATGCAGAGATACTCAAACACATTAGTTATCGAAGAAATGCAAACCAGACAACAAAATATTGCTTCATACCTATTAGCTTAGAAAACTGGGAAATTCCAGTGTTACAAAATCTTTTCTTTAACTTGCTTGGAATCTTCTCTACTCGTAACTAGCCCTTATGCAGGCTGTGTAGCCACAAAGGAACTTTCTGGCCCTGCTGGTGAGAGTGGAGACTGGCACACCCTTGGGGACAACAGTCTAGCAAGACTTGTCACACTGAGAATATTCAGGCCCTAAATTTGACTTCTAGAGACACACCTGAAAAATGCTCTCACGAGGGTCTGGGGGGGAACGTAAGACGGTGTGGACTAAGGCAAGTGGAGAATTATGCAGCAGTTAGAAGCAGTGGACTCGCAGCATGGATGGATCTTAAAAGCACAGAGCTGAGTTGAAAATATTTTAAGAATAAAATAAATATATAAAACAGCACCATTTGCATAAAAACGATGCTTGCACCCGAAACGGTGAGCATTTTGCAAGAATGCGCAGAAATGCAAGATCCACGTTAGACACCCAGAATGGTTGTGATGGGCAGAGAGGAATGGGAGTGGAATGTAAATGAGATGAGCGAATAATACAGACACACCTACAAAGGAGAGGGATCATGAAAGATGGGAGTTGGTCCAGATTATAGCATATCAACATGATAAAAAAATATTGTACAACTAGTAAAAATAATTGTCAACCATGTTCATAGTTGCATCAGAAATTATGTGCATAACACTTATAAATATGTAAAAGAAAACCTGTCAAGACTGAAAGGAAACTATGTATCATAGAGTAACAAAAAGCAGTCCATTGGTGAGATCGCAGTCTAAAAATGCATACAAAAGCACATGTAAATGGAAAACTTCTATTACAATGCTTTGAGTGTGATGCCCGATGTCTTAAATATTGTGCTGTAGGGGGAATCGCTCTCTCCACCCAGGAGGCGACACTGATTGGATCTTAAGCCCAGGTAGGAAGGGGGTGACTAGCATTCCAGACATAGTGAAGCACATTGCTAGAAGCATGGAGGTAGGAAGGCTAGTGGCCTCCACAGTCAATGAGTCTGACCAGACATCTCTCCAGGCACGCTAATGGGTGAATCACTCCGACGCTCCAGCTGGGGTTCTCTCCTTGCCTAAATCCACCAGCATTCCCGGCTGGAAAGCGATCGATCGCATAAACTGGTCATTGCTGGCCCCTGGCACAGAACGCCCGCCTGGGGTAACGGGTGAGGAGACCTCCGCGTCCTCCTCCAGAGAACACAAAGCGGATGCTTTTCTGGTGATCTTGGCTAACTCACCACGTAACCTTCCTTACAGAGCCTGCTGTTTTGTCCTAAATCGAAACTGCACATTCACAGGGAAGAGATTGTAAAGATTGTGCGAGAATGTCAAGAAGAAAGTTTCTGGAAGAGAGGTAATTGCACGCTTCTTAATCTTAGTTAACGCTATATTTGCTGCAATAAACTGCCTAATTGTTCTATTAGAATTGTGGTGATGATTTTTTATTAAGCAGGGACTTTGCATAAATCCCTAAAGAACGCTGATGTTTGGGGATGTTTAGAGTTTAAATCCATGATAAGACCTTTTTCAGGGCAGAGACGATAACTGATTGAGGGGCATTTTATCTCACTTGGCAAAATGTGATGCTCCTATAACTCTTCCCTTTATGTGACCAAGAACTGGTACCAAGAGTATTGTTTAGGATTTCTGGACTCCCAAAGAGTAGAACGTCTGAAATAGTTCCAATATTTTGCAATATTGCTGATGTAAGGATAATTCATACTTTGAAATACTCATTTTGATTTCTTAAGTCATTCGAATGTAGTATCACCTGTTTTAGAAGTAATACTGTCTAGAAATTGGTATTCATTATGCATTATAGAATTACTGATTGTTCTTCTGGGAATTCATGTGATTTCTGACAACCCATGAGTAAGTCATTTATTTGGGTCCTAGTAGATGAGCATTTCAGTGTGACCCATTTGCCCTCCCACCAATCAGGTAGCTATGAGTGGAAAATTTGCTTGCTATTTGATCTCTCTTGATTGAGCTAGAAAGAGCTAGATGTTTATCACTGCTCTCTGCATTTGGAACAAGTCACGTGATGCATATTGACAGAGCTGGAAACTGCCTTTGCCAAACTAAATTGCCTGTTTTAAAAACCATAGCTAAACATCACACGTTTAACACGAATGTAGTCATCTTGTAATCTCTAATTTGGATCTTCAAGCAAATTCAAATTGTAGGACAAAATGTCATGAAAGACTAAAAAAGAAAAAAAATGGAAAAGAAAAAGAAAAAAAGGCAGGGAACTGTCCTAGACTAAAGCAGATTAGAGAGTAGATAGTAACACATGATCCCTGATTGTCTGAATTGGAAAAAACCCATCGTTACGAAGGACATTGTTGGGCCAGACTGGGGAGATTTGAATATAGATTGATTTTAGTTAATATAATTTCTCTTGACTATTCAAGAAATGTAAATATCTTGACCATGCTAATAGTGTTGGATTATGTAGGGGAATGTTCTTGTTCTTAGAAGGTACCTGAGGAAGAGTCATGATGTTTGCAAAACGCTCACAATTAATGAATCTAGATAAAGGGTATGCAGGAGTTTATTGTACTACTTTTTAACATTTAAGTAGGATTGAAAATTTCAAAATATAAGCAGAGCTAAAGGCAACCTCCAAATTCTTAGCTAAGCGCGTATGTGCGCTAAGATGCCCGTATCGTGTGGAATGATTAGGGTCTGGTGCGTGCTGGCATTCAGCACAGGTGGGTGTCAGGGTGGAGTACTATGGGGTTTAGATTTGGTCATATTAATGCCGCGCATCAGGTTGAGTGATGGGCACATCCCAAGAAAATTATCTATGCTGCACTTAATAAATACTTTTCGAATAAGTAAAGTAACAAACGAATAAAAACTCACTACCAAGGAAGGTAAGAGAAAAAAGCTCCAAGTAATCATCCCTGACTTCTAGGTGAAGTGCCAGACTTTAAAATACCAGCATTGAAGGGTGTTTTGTTTTACAGCTCTGCCATTTTCTCTTGTAAGCATGCTCGTCACCCAGGGACTAGTCTACCAAGGTAAGATTCAGTGTTTGTTAAATGATTTAACTTCAGAGAGCCCAGTTTTCTGTGACCTTCCTGGCAGCTTTTTGGCACTTAGTGTTTATTTTTTGGTGAAGGATTTATTCATGCACGCTTTTGCCTATTTTCAGCCTAAGTTTCTGCCTCCCCAGAAGAGGTCCTAAACCCCAGAATGAATGAATATATTAGGTTTCATGGCAAAGGGAAAATAAAGTTGCAGATGGAATTAAGGTTGTTAATCAGCTGGCCTTAAAGTACAGAGAGTGTCCGAGGTGACCCACGTTAGCCCAGTGTAATCAAAAGGATTCTTAAGAGTGAAAGACGGGATCAGGAGATGGAATGAGAGTGGTGGCGGTGTGAGGACTCAGCTAACCCTAACCCTGACCCTGACCCTGACCCTAACCCTGACCCTGACCCTGACCCTGACCCTGACCCTAACCCTAACCCTTGCTGGCTTTGAAGCTGGAGAAGGCGCCATGAGCTAAGGAATGCGAGCGGACTCTAGACATTGGAAAGGCAAGAAACCCTAGACTTCCAGAAAGGCATGCAGCCATTTGAGGAATGCAGGTAAAATAGTGGTTTTCACCCAGTGAGATCTATTTTGGACTCCTGACCTCAAGAACTGTAAGATAATAAATTTGTGTTGTTTTCGTGCTGCTAAGTTTGTGATCATTTTTACAAGAGGCACAGAAAACTAATACTGCACTGGAGTCCCCGTCTCCAGGCCCTCTGCATGTGGTTAGATAGATTGTTCACTGCTCCAGGCCGAAGGTGAGGGGGCCGAAATCTACCCCAGGCTGTATCCACGAAGCCATTTGTCCTGGCAAGAGGCTGCCTGAGGAAGGGCACCCTGTCTGCTTCATACAAGGGACCATCAGGACCAGCAGCCGCTTGCATCTCTCCACATGGACCTGCCTACCTCCTACAGTTTCCTGTTTTCCTCTACTCCTCCTTCCTCATCCTCTTCTTTCTTGCTTTCTCCACCTGACCAGAGAACCCACAGACATTGCTTAGTCGCCAGGCACAAGCAGCCACCTTACCCTGTTTAAGCCCATTTTACTGGACACCCACTCACCGGATTCTACTGATGAAAGAAACGTTTGTGCCAGTGAACGTGAGGGAAGATGGATTAATGGCTTTATCGCAGGAGCGGGTTCCTGATAGAAGGACGAGTTCGGCCCCTCCCTCTCTTGCTCTCTGTCCCGTGCACTTCCTTGCCATGGGATGATCCATGCCAGGTGCCAGCGCCATGCTCTTGGACCTCCCAGCCTCCAGAATGGCGAGGCAGAGAACATCTGTTCTTTATAAATTACGCAGTCTGTGGTATTCTGGTATAGCAGCAGAAAACGGACTAGGACATCTACCATCTCTTGCATCTGTGCAGATGTATTTTTTTCAGGGTTGTATATTAGTTTTCTACAGCTGCTGTAACAAATTGCCACAAACATAGTGGCTTAAAACAACACAAATTTATTACCGTAGAATTCTGGAGGCCAGAAGTCTGAAATGGGTCTCCCTGAGCTTAAATCAAAGCATCAGCCCGGCTGTGTTTCTTCTAAATATTCTCGGACTTGCGCCCCCTTTCCAATTTCTAGAGGCCACCTACATTCCGTGGCTCCTTCCTCTGTCTTCAAAGTTAGCGACATCAAGCTAAGTGCTTCTCACGCGCCATCCCCCTAGTCTCCAATTCCCTCTTCACATTCAGGGATTGTGATTACATTAGGCCCACCTGGATCATCCGACACTCTTTCCCTATTTTAAAATTATCTGATTTAGGCCGGGCACGGTGGCTCACGCCTGTAATCCTAACACTCTGGGAGGCCGAGGTGGGCGGATTGTTCTGAGCTCAGGAGTTCGAGACCAGCCTGAGCAAGAGCGAGACCCCATCTCTACCAAAAAATAGAAAGAAATTAATTGGACAGCTAAAAATATATCTAGAAAAAAAAAATTAGGCGGGCATGGTGGCGCATGCCTGTAGTCCCAGCTACTTGGGAGGCTGAGGCAGAAGGATCGCTTGAGCCCAGGAGTTTGAAGTTGCTGAGCTAGGGTGATGCCACGGCACTCACTCTAGCCAGGGCAACACAGTGAGACTCTGTCTCAAAAAAAAATAAAATAAAATAAAAAATAAATAAATAAAAATAAAAAAATAAAAAAAATTTTGGATTCCAAGGCCCCCCTCATTGTTTCTGAGTCAGACTCCCCAGCCGATGTGCTAGAGAATCTCTTCTTTGAACAAACAGCTCGGGCAGTTTTCTCAGTATGAAGCAAGTTGCAGAAACTCTCACATGGCCTCTTGGGTATCTCAGATGTGGTTTCTGCCCTCAAGATGTTTATAAGCGAAAACAACCTGGTTGCAAAAGCCCAGGGAGACCTATCATACAAAGATGCAAAGCAAAGTGCACAGACAAATAAACTAGCTGGGGCTTTGCACTTCGGTCCCAGGGCTAGCTGAGGGCACTGCCACGGAGCAAACTGTTGCAAGCTCCGCCGGGTACCAGCCGTGTGATTCTGAACAAGTCCCGTATCCACTTTGAGCCTCAGTTTCCTCATCTGTGAAATAAGGATATGTGAGCCTAACTCACAGGGTGGTTGTGAGAATTCCGCAAGATAAAATGCAGTTGCACGTATAGCAAGCAGGCGTGTGTGCATAGCAAGCGTTTGACTAAATGCTAGTTTTCATCCTAACAAAACTAGCTACCATTCTGAAGCACTTGCTATGTGCCAACAGCCCCTTGCCAAGCGCTTTACATTTATTTGCTCGTTTAATTCCCACAACAACCTACGAAGTAGGTTTTATTGTTAATATTGTCCCCGTTTCACAGAGGAAGAAACTGAGGCACAGAGAAGTTAAAGACAGTGCCCAGGGTCTCCCAGCTAGGAAGTGGCAAAGTTGAGATTTGGACCCAGCAAGCCCTAGCTTCTAGCCCCGGGAGGAAATAGCCTCTCGGAAGCAAAACTACAAAGTCTTTCAAGAATCAGAAAAATTGCACCTTGGCTTCTTTGGGAAAAGGTGGACCAGGTGGCTGAGCAGGGCCAGAAACAGCTGAAAGGCCAAGGGCCCCCAGCCGGGATGCCCAGCCTTGAGGATTTTCCCAGATTGGCCGACACACAACTGAATCCCTGGGACGTGCTGACGCCTTGGTCTTGCCAAGGCCGAGGATTGTTGGCAGATGTCCCACTGGTGGACAAGTGTCGATTAGTCAACGCCTTGAAGTGGGACATCATCCCTCCCAGAAAGCCATGGTGCCGGGACTCCTCCCGCTGAAAACGGGGCCTTTGTGAGGATTCGAAGGGACAAGCGGAAAATCAAGCTGAACCTGGTCCTGGGGGAACCATTCTCACGCCCGGCCTGGAGACTCTCGACTCAGAAGTTACTGATAATCAACAAAAGGAAAAAGACAAGAACGTGCAGTAGTATTTCTGGATGGGTAGACACAGAAAAGCCGGGCACACTGGTTGTCTCTGGGGAGGGGAAGGAAACTAAGAGGCTGAAGAAGAGGGCGGATGAAGGCCTCCCTCCTGTGCTCGTTCATTTTTTACACCCTGGGGAAGTTGGTCAGGTCGTCGTAGGAGACAGCTGGCATTCTCCAATTAGGTGATCAAGGGACTCCCTAGATCCGGGGTGGGGCTGGGGCTGGTGACAGCGGGGACGCAATAAATACCCGCCTCCCCCAGTCCTGCCCCTGAGCTGTCCGCTAGCCAGACCCAACCACCAGGCAGGGGCACGGGAGACTTCAGGGGCACAGAGCAGGATGGGGACAGGAGAAAAGCCACTCTGCGGAGGAGGCCAGGCCATATAGACGTGGTTACATATTCCAGATCGGATCCTTCAGAAAGAAAAAGGCAAATGCTGTGAGCTGTCTCAAGGTTTTTTCCATCGATGCCCATTTTTTGCTGAGGTTATTTTGCGATGGGTTTCTACCACGTGCAACCCAGAGAGTCTTGTCTAATATAGATGGAAACTCCCAAGACTGCACTGAAGTGGAAACCTGGCATTAGAACTACTCACTGCATGTCAAATCCAGCCGCCTTCCTTTGGCGTACAAGGGGCTGAGCGATAGGACCCTGCCACCCCCACGGTCACCTCCTTCCATTCTCCGCCAGTGCGCTGCACACCGGGTCGCCCGGCAGCTTCTCTGATATGTAGAGCTCCTTCTGGCCCCAGGGCCTTTGCTCATGCTCTTCCTTCAGCTTAAACCCCTCTTCAAGCTTTTCCTCCCATCAGCAGCTCCTTTTCATCCCTTCCCTGTCCTGTGGCCTGAATGTTTGTGTCCTCTCCAGATTCCTATGGTGAATCCTAATCCCCAACGTGGTGGTATTAACAGGGCCTTTGGGAGGTGAGATTAGTGCTCTTATCAAAGGGGCCCAAGGGAACTTGTTTGCCCCTTCCGCCAGGCAACGACCCACAGAGAAGGTGCCATCTATAGGAAACGGGCCCTCACCAGACATCCCAGCCTCCAGAGCTAGGAGAAATGAATGTTTGTTGTATCTAAGCCACACAGTTTACGGTATTTTGTCATAGCAGCCCGAACACACTAAGACATCCAACTTCTCCGCTTAAATACCACCTTCGCACAAAGCCCTTCCTGACACATCTAAACAGGTTCCTTTCTGTGTTTGCTCCCTGGTGGCGCTTTCTAACATTTGTGTGATATGTGTGTCTCCTCCACCAACCTGTCAGCTCTACGAACTCTCTGTTTTGTTCATGACTAGAACAACACCTAACACCTGGCGGGTGCTCACTAAACGTGTGAAGAATGAATCAATGAATGATTTCTCCCCTCATCATCTCTGAAAAGCCTCTGTTTGATCACTTCAAGGACCAGGAAACTCCTGACATTATTAAGGATGTCATTCCAGTTTCAGTTGGTCCTGAAAATAATAATAGTATATTAATTATTAGGTTTAGCTATATACTACAACAGAAAACCCAAAGTGACATGGCATAAATATATAAGGATTGATTCCTTCCAGAAGCAGGCAGTAGAAGATTGGTGTGGGGACTCCACAATGTCACCAATGTTTTCCCTGTGTCTTCACTGGTTGGTTTCTGAATTCAAGGTTGCCTCATGGTCCAAAATGGCTGTTGGAGCTCCAGCCATTGTACCCAAATACCGGGCAACAGGAAGCAGTAGAAGAAAGGACAAAAGTCTCTCAAAGCTGAGACTCCTGGGAGTCTCATATAACACTTTTACCTATAGTTCATGGAAAAAAATGTAGACACAAGAACCCACCCAGTTGTAAAGAAAGACTGGGAAATGTCTTTATTCCAGGCAATGAGATTGAGATTCTGTTACTAAGGGGGGAGGGAGGAAGAACATGTATATTAGGTACATAACTAGCTACAAATGATTATTATCTCTATTTATTGAGCATTTACTCTGTGCCAGACACAGTGCCAGGCACTTAATAAATGTGGCCTGGTCAAACAAGATTGCCCTCTGCCCTTCTGTAGCCAGGGACACTCATATGCACCGGAGCCACTTGGGCATGGCCCCTTTCGCTGCGAGCCACTGATGCGAGAAGTCTTTGTAAGGTGACCCTGAGCAGGGAGTGGAGAATAAAGTCAGGAGTCATGAAATTAAATCAAAGTGCTGTTAACTAGGAGTATGAATATCCCATGCGGAAGAGAGAGGGGAATGTTTTCACAAGGAAATTAATCTTTGTGCTGTGAGACGTGTTTGATTTTAAATATACTGAGAGACAGCCAGCCACAGCCTGGTGTGGAAATCCCTGCTGTTCCAGCCAGCCCCTCGGAGAGCCCCAACTCACTCCGCCTTTCTCCCCCCAGAGGAGTCAACAGACTGTGAGACCAAAGTCCTCCTGTTCTCTGCGAGTCAGCAGAAACTCGGAGAAGAAACGCTTTTGATGTCAGCAGACTTGGGGAACTGTGTACTTTGCAATTTACGAAAAGGAGCTCAGGACTGTGCCATCTGTACAGAGATGGGTGAAGTTTCATAGGAAGTAGGAGACGCCCCAAGGCTGGACATATGGTTTGGGGGTCCTGAGAACCTAGGTGACACAGGCAAAACTCCAGGAGGCTAGATCCTGAGAATGGAGTAGCCAGTCTGAAAAAGACTCCTGTACCAAAGCTTGGCAAAGAAACAGTGGTCTTGGCCGGGCACGGTGGTTCACGTCTGTAATCCTAGCACTTTGGGAGGCTGAGGCAGGAGGATCGCTTGAGCCCGGGAGTTTGAGGTTGCTGTGAGCTACGATGACACCATTGCACTCTACCTCAGGCGACAGAGTGAGACTGTCTCAAAAAAAAAAAAAAAAGAGAAAACAAAATAGTGGTCTTGCCAGCCTTCAGGGGCTCCACAGGTTTCAACAGAGGGCCTATCAGAGTAACCCATGTAGACTAAAGGCCAGAGGGCCCCCCTCGAACATTTTTGCCTGTGTAAGAATTCCACAACCTTTGTACAAGACTAGAAACAGTAAGCCCTGAGTTACGACTGAGTTTGAATGCCACTCTACCCGAACACGCGGAAGTCTTGAGTCAGGAATAATCTGATTTCAGAAGAATAAAATGACGTTCCTAGCCCCTCAGGTAGAAAGTCAAACCTGTCCCCAAATTGCAAGGAAATGAGGGTGTTCTATTAGAGCCAGATGGCCAGATTCTTCAGCAATCAGTTTGCCAAACTCAAGGTTAAGGGCACGGTCCCCGCGAAGACTTCGTTCATTTCGTATGCCAGCTGCAAGCTTGGGGGTTCCCGGGCCACCGTTTTTTATGACCAGCTGGCTACAAATCTGGGACTTCCCACTACCCTCTCGGGTTCAATAATTTGCTAGAATGACTCACAGAACTCAGGGAAGCGCTCTGCTTGTGAGTACAGTTTTATTGTAGCAAATGGACACCAATCGGACCCAGCCAAAGAAAGGACATATAGGGCAAGATCTGGAAAGCGCTCAAATGCAAAACTTCCAGTGGTTTTCTCCCTCTGCAGTCCTGGACAGTTCCCCTCCCCCCAGCTATGATGTGTCCAGAGTATTTACTGGGGCTCGATCACATCCTGCCTGAGTGGCTGACCCATCGAGTTCATCTGGAGGCTGGAACTGAAACGGCATGTTCCAAAGCCCTCATTGTAAACCGCATGATTAGACCGTCTGGTGGCCAAAGCCCCCAGGCAAACAAGGACACTCCTATCAGGCAGGACAGTACAGGGGCCTGGAGA
>CAUYSK010080961.1:0-35300 GCA_963575035.1 Avahi laniger
AAATTTAAGAGAATAGTTGCTGTGTTATTCGTCAGGCCTCTCTAATCCTTTCTCTCTAGAATATCTGGGAAAAAAGCAGGTGATCAAGTAATTATCTGTAACTTCACAGATGTTATAACAAGAAGAAAATTGGTCAGTTCAGTTTCTTAAAAAAAAAAAATAAATGACAGAACCAGCCAACGAAGCAAAAACTGCTTTAAACTACACAAATCAGGCACTAGTTTAGATATAAGCAGAAGTGCTTTTAAGGATCTTGCAAAGTTATAACTACAAAATTTTTAGAAGTTTTTGACTGCAGGTAGAAAGATAAATGTCTCAATTAGATTAGGTGAAGATGCTCAGGTTCTGCCTGTTGTCTCAACAGCATTAGTTGCTTTTGTTTAGTTTCCTTGCCAAATGCTTCCTGTCTTAATAACATGTTGTTTATCTGCCATCCTTGTAAACAACCTCTACACAATGCAGTGAGTGGGGTGTGTGTGGGAATCTCAAACCACAGATTCCTAGAAAAATTATGCTTCAGTGCTTTAATAGTCAATGTTCCACATCAGACATTTACACAAGAATGTAACATAAATATGATCATCGGACTTGATAAGCCACTGATTCATTTTCTAGTACAATAAGAACTCTCCCAGGAGACACTCACTTTTCTGTTTCTTTAAAATCTTCTGCAGAGAGTGAAGTTCCACAAATCAATGAAGACTGAAGCTTCATGAAAAGGGTTTAGTTTTAACTAAATAACTTACCACAAAATAATCTGACCCATATTGGCAATATGCATCATAGATACTCTCTACTTGGTAATTATCCATTAATGATAGGCAATTTACATTAATGAGAGTAACTATTACTAATTTTTCACAGCCAAACAAAGCTTTTAGTTTACTTTTCCTTTGGCAATTCTCTGGAATCTAAAAGTCAACTGAATGTAAGAAGATTTCTCCTAGATATTTACACATTTCAGTTCTCTCACTCACGCTCATATACACAAATGCTAGATATTTATTCCCATTATAAGCTGTGATTTTTGCCCACAGCACTCTACTAAAACTGTCCTAAGGAAGATTATCAATGACTAAAGATAACCAATAAAAGTTTACCTTCTGATTAGAAATTCTAGAGCTCATTATTAGACTTACTTTCCTATATATAATAGTGTTTTTCCTGGGTGACTATACCTTGCTTTGGGAAATATTTTCTTCCACCTGTCTTCGATGACACTGATCTCTCCTGAATTTCTTTCTACTTCTACGTGTGTTTTCTAATGTCTTTCTCTCTTGTTTAAATGATCTCTCTTCTACTTGCCTTTAATAATTATATTACACAGAAGTCTTTGAATATCTATATGTTCTTTTTGGGTCATCTTACCTTTTCCAATAATGTCAGTTTTTCCCTATATGCTAACAATTCTAATTCCTTTACCTTTCAGCTATGATCTTTCTTCTGTATTTCCTCTTGGACATATAAACTACATGATGTAGGTAAAAATATTCATTCAGGTCTTATCTCATTATCTTTTCCTTCAAATCTCTTCCCTATTTTTCTAAGTACAAATTGTAAACACAATTTTATAAGATAGGCGCAATAGGGAATCCTTGATTATCCATTTTGCTAATTGCTCCTGCCTTCACCAGACTAAGAACAAATATATTCTCAAACATGAAAAAATCTTAGGATTATAGCACTTATGAGTTCCTTGGAAAATAAACTATTTGACTATAATATTCAGCCAACTAAGAGGCAAATCAAAATCAGAGTCTTGGGAATGATGAAGTTATGTGAAAGAATACTAAAAATCAATCAATCTTAAGTAATTATGAAAACAAATTTTGGATCCATAGGAAATATAAGTGACAAATCTAGACAAAATATAAAATGTTAATATAATATTGGGACGTGGAAGAAGAATGAGAAACAGGAGGAAATATAAGTGTATATTTCCTATCTGTATAGTTTTATGTTTAAAGAAATTTTTCAGAGTTCAATTAAGAAATAAAGGTTTACTTATGTGATTTGAAGTGTTTAATACTATCCATCAGAAAATTAAGAACAGAAAATAAAACTTCAGTGTAATTTGATGGGGGGAAAATCACACTCAAACTAGATAATATAAACTATGTACTAAATGATAGGGGAAAAGGAAGATTGAAAATTTAAAAAAACAAAATGATCAAATTAAAATCAATCATATTAGTTTATAACAATAAATGTAAGAGATGTAATATATTTTAAAAGGCTCTCAGATTGTACAAAACAAACTCAATTATATGTTATATGAAAAGATTAATCAGAAATAAAATTACTCCACAATGACTGAGCAAGATGCTTTAAAAATTGGTTAAATTTTAATACCTATTCCTTATTTGTTAAAAAGCCATTTAAAAACTCTTGAGTAAATGAGAATAGATGGAAATTTTTCTACGATGATTTCACTTAAAACCAAATGAGGCTGGGCATGGTGGCTCACGCCTGTAATCCTAGCACTTTGGGAGGCCCAGGCAAGCAGATTGTTTAAGCTCAGGAATTTGAGACCAGCCTGAGCAAGATCGAGACCACGTCTGTATTAAAAAAAATAGGAAGAAATTATCTGGACAACTAAAAAAATATATAGAAAAATTAGCCGGGCATGGTGGCGCATGCCTGTAGTCCCAGCTACTCGGGAGGCTGAGGCAGTAGGATCACTTGAGCCCAGGAGTTTGAGGTTGCTGTGAGTTAGGCTGACGCCACGGCACTCACTCTAGCCAGGACAACAAAGTGAGACTCTGTCTCAAAAAAAAAAAAAAAAAACCAAAAAAAACCCAGATGAAACCCTAGAATCATTTCCATTAAAGTCAGCACGAAAACATGAATCCAATATTGCCACCATATTTTAATCTTGTTCAGAATGTACCCACCAATACAATTAGACATGAGAATAATATAAGCGGTATAAGTATTTAAAGAATATATTTACTTTGCAGATCTTATTTCATGTATGGGAACTATTAATATATAAATAAATAATATCAAAATAGACTTTCTATTAATAATACAAGTAAAGAAATAAAATGGAAGGGGAAAAAACACTTTATTTACACTAACGATAAAAAGACAAATACTTAGTGGTCCAGTAATTCATTGCCGCATAATGAAGCACCTCTAAACTTACTGGCCTAAAACAACACATTTATTATTATTTATGATTCCATATATAGGCTCAGCTGAGTGGTTCTTGCTTATGTTTCCTCCCGCAGGTGAGATCACTTGTTGGCTGGGAGGACAGTCCTCTGAAGGTTCAGCTGGGCTGATTATTCAAGGTGTCTTACTCACATGGCCGGCAATTGAAACTGATTATTGTCTGGAAACTTTGCTGTGGCTAACAGCCAGAGAGTCTACATCTTGGATTTCACAGGTTTCTTGCAGTATGGTGTTTGAACTCTAAGAGGGAGTGTCCTAAGAGTGAGAGTCCCTATTGACAGGTGTTAAAGCTGCCAAGCCAGATAAGGTCTATGCCCATAACCAGCACAGTGTCATTTTGTTACATTGTATCAATGAAAGCGATCAGGATCAGAGACTATCAAGCATTAGGAGGTGCGGAAGTAGACTCCACTTCTTAATGAGAACACCTTAAAAAAGATATCTCAGGTAAGAACATGTTATTTAGAGATATTTTTGCAGTCACCTTTGAAAATGCAATCTATCACTCTTAGTAATAAACCTAGTAGGAAATTTGCAACATCCAGATCATTAAATTTAGGTTGTCATGCTGAAAGACACCAAAAAAGGTTGTTTTTTTTTATTTCAGCATATTATGGGGGTACAGATGTTTAGGTTACGTATGTCGCTCTTGTCCCCCCTCCCCAACCAAAAAAGTTTTTAAATGAAAAAAATATGTGTTTGTCTTAGCTAGGAGGATTCAACATTATAAACATGGCAATAATTTCTAAACTAATCTTCAACTTCAATTTAATCTCAATTAAAATAACGTGTTTTTGTTTTAACTAGACAGAATTATTTTAAAGTCCATATGGAAAAATATGCATGTTGGAAATGCCAGGAAGAAACTCTAAACAGAAGAAAAAGGAGAATATAATGAGTAGTTGAAATGATTTACATATATATACAAATATGTATGTATACAAATGAAAGACTGTTCAGTGTAAAAATGATACAATTCTAGGATATATAGAAATCTAGTAAATGGCATAGTTTTATTTCAAAGCTGTGGTTAAAATATGCTTTTCAACAAATGATGTAGAAAGATTAAAAAACAAATTGGGGTTCAAATTTTAAACATCTGTAGTATAGAAAACACCATAAACAAAATCAAATTATAAACAGAAAAATAGGTGAGATATTTACCCTGCCTCAGAAAAAGTCTAAATTTTAGAAAAATCCAAAGGATTCTTTTCTCATCTACATTCTACATCCTTTTTCTAAAAAGTCTCCTCGAGGCTTCTACTATGGTCTCCTTTGGTTCTCCTACAACAGATAGTCTACGTAATTTTCAGAAACAGTGCAAAATGAAAATGTGGGCCTTGGTTAAGAAATTGCTTTGAATTTCAGTACAGCCACAGCAGAGCTTTAAACCTAGTATGGCGCCCTTCAGGCACAGGGCTCAGAGCAATGGCACAGATTACACCCTGATGCTGTTCCACAGCATCTTTTATAAATATATCTAACAACTATGTCATGACATTAATTGGTAGAAAGTATAGTCTTTTCAACAAACGGTACTGGACAATTAGATATACACATGCAAAAAATATAAAGTTAGACACTTTTCTTATGCCCTACACAAAAATTCACTCAAAATGAATCAGAACTAAATGAAGAGTAAAATTAGCTAAAACCATTTTCTTTTTAGAAGAAAACAGGGTAAATCTTTATGAGCTGGAGTTAGAGAATGCTTTCTTCTTGCAAAAAACAGAAGCAACGAGTGAAAAAATAGATAAATTGGATTTCATAAAAATTTTAAAAATGTTTGCACTGCAAATGATATCATCAAAAAAAATAAAAAGACAGAACGGGAGAAAATATTTGCAAGTCATATATGTGATAAACACCTTGTATTCAGAATATATAAGTTCTTACAGTTCAGTAATAAAAAGACACCCCAATTAAAAAGTAGTCCACTCCAAATAAGTATACGAATGGCCAATAGGCACATGAAAAGATGATAAACATATTATTTATTACAGAAATCCAAATAAAACAATGAAATATTTATATCCACTAAGATGGCAATAATAAAAAAGACAGACAATAACAAGCATTAGAGAGGCTGTGGAAAAATTGAAACCCTCATACACTACTGGTAGACATGTGCAATGGTACAACCACTTTAGAAAACAATTCCACTGTTCCTAAAATGTTAATATGGAATTAACATTTAATCCAGGAATTTAACTCCTAGTTATATTCCCAAGAGAAACAAAAACATATCCACATAAAAACTTGTACATGAACGTTTATAGCAACATCATTCACAGGAGTCAAAAAATGAGAAAAAAACTCAAATGCCAATCAATGGATGAATAGACAAATGTGGTATAACTGTATAACTGAATATTATTTGGCATAAAAGGGATGAAGTACTGATACATGCTACAGCCTGCATAAACCTTGCAAACATTATGCTAAATGAAAGAAACCAGTATACATCGTATTATTCTTTTCATATAAAATGCTCAGAGTAGGAAACTCCATAAATATAGAAAGTGGACGAGTGGTTCCTGAGTGTGGGAGGTGGTTGGGTGCACCTGGAATGGGGAGTAACTTCTAACAGGTACAGGATTTCTTTTAGGAGTGATGAAATATTCTCAATTAGTTTGTGGTGATGATTGTACAACTTTGTGAATATTTTTAATTCCATTGAAATGTACGTTTTAAAGGGAAAAATTTTGTGATATGTGAGGTATGCTTCAATAAATAATGCGAATGTTAAATAATACGAATTAACACAGTACTTGTATGTGCGTGGTGCGATCAGTTTCGGGTGTACACACACACATGCAGATGACAAGCTCTGCCCCAGGTCTTTGCATGGCTCTGTCTTGCCCTTCGTTCATGTAGGTCTTTTCTTAAATTACCAAGAGCAATGAAATAATGGTGGAACGTTGACTGTATTTGCCGCGCAGGACAGGGACCTTCATGGAAGTCCTCATTCTGCACGGCATCTGTCAGCTTTTCACCTTTCGTTCTTGTCCTTCACTTTCGCTGCTGAGCTCTCTGTACAAGCTTGCATTTTCAATTGCTAATATAAATTCAATTTTATTTTATCATTTTACAGACTACTGATGAATAAATGTAAAAAAGGGAACATGTGCTTTTATGTGGAATGTTTAAAAAGATAAATTTATATCATTATAATGCGTTGGTTTCATTAGAAAAGAGGGACTGGTTAATCTGCTACATTGAATGAGAGACTATTCATTTATTGAATTATTTTTTTTTAAATCCAAGCATATGGTCTTTAGTAACAGTTTGTAATTTATTAAAACACTAATTTGGACCTTTTCCCTATTCTCGATTGTCCATGTGCACAGTCATTACATTAAAAAAAAGTTCAACAAAATTGTTTTATTTGTGTAAGTCAGCCTAGCATGAAACATCAAATAAAATGTCTGACTTAGTTTAAAAAAAAAATATCAGCCCATCTAAAGCAAACTCCTGTCTTGTTTTCTCTCCCCTGAGTCTGCCTTTTTTTTTCTCAGCACTTTTCACCACATGTTAAATAGCTTTTTATCTATATTATGGCTATCTTTCCACTAAAGAAAGCTTAATGAGGGCAAGGATTTTATCTACTTTACTCACTACTATATCCACGGCCCCTACAACAGTGCCTGACACATTGTAGGAACTCAATATTATTAATTGAATCAAAGAGTAAAAGAATGAATTTCAATAGATCCTTAAGAAAAAAGACAAAATATACAGTAACACTGTGTTCCTATCTGAGTTATATCATCATTAGAGTATCTTCTGGCTATTTTGAAATGTACAATAGATTAATGTTAATATAGTCTCTCTACTGATCTATCGAACACCAAATTTTATTTCTTTTATCCAATTGTATATTTGTTACCCATCAAGCAACCTGTTTTCATCCCTCCCTCCCCTCTAAACTTCCTGGCCTCTGGCAACCACCATTCTACTCTCTATACTCATGAGAGCCACTTTTTTAGCTCCCACATGTGATTGAGAATATTCACTTTGTATGAAGAAAGTGCTAATTGTGTTCTTTGTACTGACTGACCCAAGGGTATACATTCAGTAGTGGTGGAGCTGGGCTTTGAACCCAAAGCCGGACACTATTTGTAACTACTGCTCTCTCAGGTGTTATGGCTGTTTTAGCACATTTGGTTACTACATTTTGAAAAGAAGAAGTAAACATCAAGACATACAACCCCCCAAGAGACATCTGCATATAATTAAGGGAGACTTTGGAGTAGATGGACACATTACCATAATGGATGGGGTTTATATTGTTGTGACTCTGTTCTTTTTAGTTCCTAAACTGGTGTACCCAAGAAAGCATAATTTACATATGTCTCTTTATTTTATTATCTTTTCACAAGTCACCTGTAAATAGGCTCTTGAGTGGGATATTTTCCCTCTCTTCTCAGAGCTGCCGCTAAAGCTCCAGAGCTGTGTGGAGAACTTCCGCATTGTAAAGTCATCTACTGGACACATCCAATAATTTTAATGATGTGGAAGAACTGGCCTTATGTCAACATTCACCACCCCTACCCTCACCCCACCACCATCCCAAGCCCTTTGAAAAGAATGGATTAGAGAAACTCTGCTCCAGATATTTAAAAATATGTTTACCCTTCAACTAACTGTAAAGAACCATAAGCAGGAAGGCAGGGGGCAGAGTAGAGGAGTTTCAACCATTTGTTTAGTTCATGCCATATTCATGCAACTTCTGTGTGTCATTCCCTCCCTTTCTTTTTGTTTATCTCTGATAAATTATTGAGTAAAACATTTTCTTATTTCATACTATTCCAAAATGATACTTTATTATTAAAATATAAAATGCAATTTCATTTTCTTTCAAAATCCAATTCTGCCTTTTGCACTTAAATTAGATGAAAAGTAATTCATTTTGTATTTCAGAAATATCTAAATAAGTCAATTAAGACCTCTGTTGTGAGTATCAGAAAATCTAACTGGAGTGGACATAAGCTAAAAGAAGCATTTGGTTCATATAACTCAATATTACGATGTAGTGCCAAATTGAGACATGACATCGTCTATGTGTTCATGTAACAGTTCTTTTTGCAACTCCTGCACTATTGCATGTGTGCTTCCCTCTCATGGGGTCCTAACTGCTCAAGCTTTCCATCTCCCAATCTCATATTCCCAATAAGGAGTTCCCGTCCAGTCTTTCTCAACTGAGATTTATTTGAGAGGTTTAAATCCTGATTTCTTAAGACATCAGTAGATATAACTA
Organism: Avahi laniger; assembly: GCA_963575035.1. Classification (NCBI taxonomy): domain Eukaryota; kingdom Metazoa; phylum Chordata; class Mammalia; order Primates; family Indriidae; genus Avahi; species Avahi laniger. The sequence continues at coordinate 8,438 of CAUYSK010080961.1, forward strand.
TGTAAATAATTAACTTTCTTTCTCAGTGTCTTGGGTGGTAGCAATTGGGTCCTGTCTTTGGGAAAGCTGTCACTGACATTAGTTTCTATGCTGTAATTCAGATGAGGACCCCAGCTGAGAAAGGCTGAGGGAGTTCTGAAAATACCTAAATCCAACTCTTAATAGTTCAAATAATGTCAAATATTCCTTCCTGATTAAATCATTATGGCCAGAATGATGAAATGCACCAATTAGCTAGGCCTAACTCATAGACACACAGGAAAGTCAGGGAAGGAGTCAAATCCAGCCATCACATACAGATTGTGAATGATGGAATAGTGGTTCCAGGAAGAAATCCAAGGCATTGTAAACTGAAGAAAGGAAAAGAATGGTGATGGATAATAGAACAATAAATGTTCTATTAGCATATTTAGACATACACAATTTTTTTAAATTTACTTATTTAGTAGGCTTTTTTGTCCTGTCAATTTATAGTGCAGTATTGGTTAGAAATTTGTTTTGTAAATCATGAGCTATTTTAAACTCCTTGACCATTGATGAGTTTTTTTCCAAGATCTGATATTACATATTCCTAAAACAGAGTTTGTTTTCATAATGATGGCAAAATATTGTCTTTCATGATTTGAGATTCTACAACCTAAGGAACATAAATTATACTCAATGAACTGTAATGAGAAAGAATTTACAAATGATGCTAATACTTTTAATTGGTAAGGAACATGATAATATTTTTCCTTGAGGAGAAGAGCAAAGAATGCCATGTTTCATTTTTGAAAAATTTCACTGTTTTTCTTTTTTTGGTTTCAACATTCCCACATATTTCCTTTCATTTTGTGTCAGATGCAATTTCTCAAGCTGAACAAGGGTAAACTCTTTCTCATTTCCACATTGTCACTCCTGTTCAGTTTAGTTATAAATGAAATGAAAGCATATCATGCACTTGGACCCCACATGTACTATAATGCCAGGAAATGATTTTGATACACAGAAACAAATGCTATATGTATCTAGGCCTTATATGACTTTTTAATCTCATGTGGGCACACACAGTAAAATATTCCTTACTCTAAGGACAATGCTAAAAAATATTAGAAGACAGAATGTAAATTGAAAGATAATATACACCCAATAATGTTAAATACCTAGGTGAGGAAGAGTGCTAGAATGCTGCATTATTCCTATATAGTTAAATGGGATTTAGCCATAATGAATCACTTGATTCACTCCGCCATGTGTAATAGGTCAATTAAAATGCTTAAATTGGCAAACTCTCAAAAGAGCAAATATTTAGTCCAATGCGGAACCTTATGCAACTGAACAATACACTGCATAAATAAAACAAAAATAGGGAAAGGCAAAGAGCAAACCATAGGCATTTAAAGATCACAAGACTCCATTCATCGTGTATTTGGCTTAGCAAACAGAATAGTAGATATGAAGAGTTCACATGGGTCATGTTTTATACTTTTCAAGCTAAGATATAACATGGTAATTTCTTTAACAAATGCTTATTATGAATCTACCATAGTCTTAAGTATTGTCCTAGGCACTAAGGTTGTAGTGAGCAAAAGTCCTCCAAATCCCTGCCTTCATGACGGTTGGGCAAGACAGAAAAGAAAGCAAATAAGTGTCAATAGTAGTCAGTTGGTAAAAGGGCTCTGCAGAGAACCAGAGCAGGAAAAAGGGATTTAGATTGGTGAGTGGGTAGGGGCTAATTTTATTTGGGAAGTTAGATGGCACCCTACTGGGAAAGGGCCATTTGAGAAAGACATGAAGGAGATGGGGGATTGGCCATGTGGACATACGGGCAAGACATTTTGAGGAAGAGGGAACAGCAAGTGCAAAGTTTTGAGTTAAGAGCATTCTTGGTGTGAAAAAGGAATAGCAAATGAAAACATCTGTGGCTGGCAGGGAGTGAACCATGGGAGAGAGTTAGGAGATAAAGGTAACTGAATCTAGGCAACCAGATTATATTATATAAGGCTTTGGAAAGCAGAGCAGAGACTAATTCTCTGAGTAAAAGAAAGTAGCGTCGGAAAGTTTCCATCATAGGAGTGCCTGGTCTGATTAGGTTTAATACTGTTGGTCTCATTGCCATGTGAAGATAGACTGTAGTGGCAACAGCGGAGAAAAAGGGAAAGGCAAACAGCAATACACGGGAATTTAAGGTCAGCAGATTTCCCTAACTTTGTAATAAACCAAAGTAGAGATGATAGTGAAGAGGGTGGAAAACAGGTCTGTATCCAACACAACTTGATTACGGTAGTGACGAGGTTAATATTTCTTGGGTAGGTTTAATTACAGGACATACTGACTATTCACCTAAGAAATACATGTGTTTTGTTATAGTCTTCTAGTTTTCCACCTTATTCCACATATTTACAAGAACATATGACTGTATTTTTCTGACAGCTATGTTGGCTGTCCGGTGTCATCTAATAGCTAAATTCTGGCCAATGGAACATAAGAAGCACTATGTGCATGTCCTGGGAAGTATCTTTCAAGGAATGAAGTACCTTCTGTTTTCTTTCCATACAGATAGATTTAGTGACTGGAGCAAAAGAAGCCAGGTGGAAACATCAGGTAACCTTGGGACTAGAAGCCATTCATGACACAAAAACAAGAGGAAGAGCTGGAACCCCAAGACATTTATGAATCAGAGCTGCCATAGGTAGACAGCCTAGATCAGGACTAATTCTATTTGAATTAGATCCATTCTGGAATGGTTATTCAAATGTCATCATAAGCTTGTCTATATTATGCATTTAGAAAATAAGCAGCAATTTGACTTGAGGTGATAATGACCCTATTTTTTTTCATGCTAGTATAAATGGGACCACAATATTGTCTACAGACTAAGAATTTTCAAAGTTTCATTCATTTTCATTCTTTGCTGGTTAAAGCTACTATGGACTTTGCTGTGAAAATAATTAATTCTTAACTTTTCCTATTAGCAAAGAAAGGAGTGTATCCCCTGTGGCATTTTATTGAAGATCTACAACTAAAATTCTCCTTAAGGCTATTTTAATATTTTAAGAACAAAAAGTATAATAGTTTGAGGTGAGATTATATTTGATGATGTAGAAACAGTAAAACCCCATGTAAAAGAGCCCAAGGCTTAGCTGTCAAGAAAGTTACTCTGTGATTTGGAGAGTCTTGTTTCAACTTATAGGAATTTATTTATTTATTTATTAAGACAGGGTTTCACTCTGTTTGTTGCCCAGGCTACAGTACAGTGGTGTCATCGTAACTACTGTAACCTTAAACTCCTGGGCTCAAGTAATGCCCCTGCCTCAGCCTCCCAAGTAGCTCGGACCACAGGCACATGCTACTGCACCTGGCTAATTTTTCTATTTTTAGTAGAGATGGGATCTCACTCTTGCTCAGACTCCTGAGCTCAAGTGACCCTCCCTCCTTGGCCTCCCAGAGTGCTGGGGTTACAGGTGTGAGCCACTCTGCCCAGCCTAGGCCGATATTTAAAATCTGAATATAGGAAATTCAAAGGAAGTCCTTAAGTCTTCTGTGTACATGTCATTGTCTGTCGTATCTTTGTTAGAAGAGCTTCCCTACAAATACATTTTATGTTTGTTTTCAATATTATTTTTCATTAGTAAAATGATTGTGTCATCATCACCAACAAATGAGTTGTTAACACTTACAATGTAAAGATGGCCAGCAGCAAAACCTAATTAACCAGGGAAAACATTTAGAGAAGCTGTGGCATTTCCGGAGATTTTCCCTTTCCTTGGGTCATGAGCTCCTTCTGCCAAGTTATATTCTGACTGCTTCTGCCCCATCACCCTCTGTCCATAGCCCTTTGGTTGCTATCAAGAGCCATAAATGATTTAGCACCATGCCATACCCTGTTTCTTTGAAAGGAGCATGAATGTAACCTGAAAACTCATGGAAAATAAATAGTATGGTTATTATAGGCATGAAGAACTTGTAAGTTAATATAGCTTTTGCTAATATCTCTGTCTTTATCTCCTTGTGTCTGTCTCTGTCTCTCTCTCTCTCTCATGCACAGACAGTGCCTTTAGAAAAACAATGCAATTAGATTTCACTACAACCAGTGATATTGTCTTATGTCTCAGTTATTTGGTTTTTGACCATTTTCATCATTAAAATCTCAGCTGAAACAAAACTTATCTCCCGAGTGAGGTGCCCATTTAAAATGCTATCCAGATAAACCCGCTGGAAGATATTGGAATACTTATTAGTTGGATTCTATGTCAAAGTGTCATCTCAATTAATCTTAACATTTTGAGGTATATGTGGCTCCTTCAGTTATGTCACCTGATATTTTAATCATTCCATAGACACTATTGATAACATAAAATAATTATTTTAATCTCTAAGCATATACATGAATAAGTATGATGCTATTCTATTAAGGGAAATTTAACAAATAGTTTTTTCTGTTTACATAGAGAATATTTATTGGATGGAGACTATGTGCCAGGCACTCTGCCAGCTACTGAGGCTAACAAAAAACACAGAGTCCTTATTTACCTGAAGCTCACAGACTAGAGCTTAGAGACCATCTAGTTCAATTACTGATTTTATGGGTGAGGACTATAAGGCCCAGGGAAGGTAAATGACTTTCTCAGGACCATGCAATTAGAATCCAAGCCAGGACCAAACACCAGGGCCCCTGTCCATCTATCTGTCCAGTGTGATTTCCACTTCTACAACATTCTGGCTTCCCCCTTCCAACCCGGGTGCTTTAAAGCACAGGAAAAGAAAAACATGTGTGCTCACTCTATTTTCCTTCCTTTTGGAAATTCCAAATAGCTTTTTGGCCGCCTTCTATTCTGCTAAGTCTAAATCCTATTCTTTTTGTTATCTGGTATCAAATAATAGGTAGGGTCTTTACACAGAGCTGGTAATCACTTCTTGATTGACTTCAGACCAAAATTAAACTTGCTCTTGCTAAGCAAGCTCATCGGCTTTATGGACAGAGGATTTTCAATTATCCAAGACCATCATACCTGCTCCTACAATGGTCATGTTTTCTCTATTATTATGAACTGCTTCAGTATACTACAGTGAGCTAATAGCATTCAGAAAAAAAATGAAATTTTTAAAACCTTTTTAAACATAAGGATGTTCTTTAAGAGACCACAGCATATTTTGATGAACATTTTTTAGTAGAATTTTTCCCCTTTTTGGTCCAGATTTAAACAGTCTAAAATCAATTCCTCTGGAGCCACATGTCATTTCTCATCTTCATTTTAGCAGTGTGGGTGAATGCTTAGCAGTGTGGGTGAATGCTTGTCAGAATTTACTTTTACCTAGAATGAAAAAATAAATTTGTTATCAGTTTTTGGCCTTGCCTCTACTGCTATGTAAAAATAAACTGGTTTCTTTCTACAAATGAAAACAAAACTGTCTCAAAGAGAGGTTGGTCCGAGTTTTGAGAATAAGGTAAGCAAATATTCTTGGCTGTGTTTGAAGAATTTATGAAATGTTCTGAGTTAAACCACTTTGAAAGGACAAGCTCAGAGGAGGATAGGGTCCCAAATTTGCATTCATACTGAGATTTCATGCAGTGTCTTCATGTGTCATGGACATCATGAATTTCAGCAAGGAGGGTCTATGGGATGCTCTGAGGGTCCTCACGATCAGAACAATAGCTAGGAGAAGGAGGCCAGAAGGCTAGGTTCCAAATCCAGCAATATTCAGTTCCCCATATTTACATTTATATATATCTGTATCTATATCTGTAGAGTGCAATGATAGTGAAGGGGTTTCATGCAAGAGCAGCAACACTCATTAGATCCAAGGCAGGAAAGGGTTAACAAATATATATTGTCATCAAATACATATATATAGATATGTATATACTGCTCCGCATGCAGTGGTAGCCTTGGGGGTTCTCTTGGTGATGTTGTTTCTGGAGATTATTTCCGGCTATTAGAAAGAGACTTTAAGAGAACTCTACTGCAACAGCCAATAAACCCTAACCCATAATGATATTTTGAGGACCAAGAAGACATAACTAAGAACTCTCAGGCCAAACCATATGCCCCTAATGGGTTTCCCATTTTGAAATCTGGAGTGGTGACCTTCAAAGTGGTGTCACAAGTCTTCTGTCTCTTCCTAAAGTTGGAGATTTGACCCCTGCTTGCCACACTTCCTCCAAGTCTGTTCTCCAGACTGAGCTACTCTTGTTCCCTGAAAATTCTGTGTCATACCTTACTCAGGTTTTTCCAGAGACTGTTTCCTCTGCATCATGCTCTATCTCTGTAATCCCCATTGACCACATCTATTCTTCATCTCTCTTCACCTGAATGCCTATTTGCGATTCACATTTCAGTGTATACATCCATTTTCTCTGGAAAAACGTTCTTTAGGGCTCTGGTCTGTGTGAAGAACCCCTCAGCACACTCCCACAGCACTCGGTGTTATCTCTGTATGAGCAATTATTGAAGTTGTCGATCAAATTCCCTTCCTATAGGACCGCCAGGACTCCAAGATCCATGAAAGCACATGACTTCTTTGCCATCCAACTCCTGGAATTAACACATTGCATGCAGGTGCCCAGGAATTACTTGGTGAGTGACATGAGAAGTTAGGCCAGCTCCTTCGAAGAAATTTAAGGGTAGTTCCATTCCTTTATCCCTTCATTATTGAATAGTATTTATTAGTGACTTCTATGTGCAAAGAACCATTTTAGGTACTGAGTAAACAAAGATGAATAAAAGAGAAAGTCAGACAGACAGTATGACTACCATCATGGTATTCGCAGTCTTATTTTCTAAGTACATTACCAGAGAAAATCCATGCCTAATGGATTAGTCTGTGTTTTAAAGCAATATAAAGAAAAAATACACAGAAAGAGCTTAAGCATTAGTAAAGGCAGAAAATATCCAACTAAGAATCCTTTGCAATCATGACCCTTATCACCACCAAAGGATGACTAATAAAATTATCATCCTTCATTTCAATTGAAATAATATATGGTAACTTTTACCTAAATTTTTAAGAAATATAATTTTCCTAGAAAGTACAAATTAAAGACAGAGTCTAGGCTGAAGGTAAGTATATGTTTGCTTTGAAACAGACAAGACTGTGTTTTTTTTTTTTTAATTTAACAAATTCAGCTATAAGGTAGTTTTAATAAGAAGAGGTGGTAGTATTTGCCTCATCTTTGAGAGAGTCTTTCAGAAAAAGACAGTCATGGACACTTGCCATAAAGAGAAGACAAGAAGAATTTAATGTCATTTTTCACGAGGCTAAACTGATTTTTTTACTATATATATAAGCTCTTTTTTAAGTTTAAGATGTTGAGTACTTCTCCAGGGCAAATGGCTAGATATACTTTAAAGTATAGTTGTTAAAGGAATAGCTACACACATTTAGCTAGATTTAGCTAGTCTTTTGTTTGAAGCATATATATATTTTCCCTTTCTTTAAAAATGTTTTCCTTCAGTATCCCACCACCAACTTTCTCTTTGTTCTTAAAGTGTAGAAGCTGGCCACTGGGAAGATCAAGGACTTTTCTGAACAAGCACCAGGGACTTTAATCTGAAATGTTTACAGCAGAGGTGTCAGACTCTGAAAGCCTTCCAGATTGTTCCCTGTTGGTGACAACTCCCTGCAGAGGTGGTTAAGAGATTAATAGCAGATGAATCACATTTTAAATATCTTCTAACAAACTGTATTTAAGCTTATATCTGCTTTTACAACATATTTAAAGGTGTTTCATTTGTCTAAGGGCTTAATAAAGGCCATAAGGGCAAGTGTTATTTTTTAAAAGTTCCACAGCTTCCCTCTCCTATATCCCACCCATGGTGGCAGAATATATTCAGAAAGAAATAAGATTATGTGACAATTTAAATACAGATAGAAGACTAAAAGGGAAAGATCAATTGTTTGCTGATTTTCTTTTAAAAAATATATTCACAAACATGTATAGTTCAGTTGCTGATAAAATTCTAAAATAGTATCTGAGTACTCATCACAATAATAGTGCTTTATGCTTTATAACAGCAACTTCTGCCTGATAGAATTGAAGGGATTTGGAGATGATTATTTTAGTACTTTATTATTTTATCTGCCTATCTATCTATCTATCCATCTATAGAGACAGAGTCTGTCTGGAAAGTATCAAGCCATGTAATATGTTCTGATTATATTTTTTTTGAGAGAGAGACAGAGAGAGAGAGAAAGCACAGAAATCTAGAATATGATTTTTTACTTCCAATTTTGTATTTTCATGTATGATTTCCTAAATCAAAATCTACCTTTTCCTGACAAAGTACGCTTTGCTTCTAAGTGTGTTAAACTCTGTAACATTTTAAATTATAGTAATCAGTTCATGATGACGTCAGACAATACTTGGCAATAACTATCTATTGTAAGTATCCAAGAGAACCCTGCCACCCATGTTAATTCCCCGGCTCCCTCTATACCTGCTCCCCATTTCTCTGATTCCAGGTCCCTTTCAAAGCGCATTTGTTCTGACTTGAGACCTTGTCCTCTATCAGGGCTCTACTCACAGTAAAATGTCTCTTCCTGTCCCAAACCCTTTCCTCAAGAAAGCATTTCTCATTTAAACCACCTTTCCAGTTAGAGAAGGGTCTTAAGTATTTACTTGTGGAAGTAATGTTCCCGAAATCTCAGCCACTTGTCCACAAGGCCAAATAAGAAGAAAGAGGACTAATCAGAAGAAAGAGGACAAGTGGTTTGGGGAAGAAGGAAAGAGAGTTTACTTTGCAAAGGAGGAAAAATGGTAGACTTTCTCCTCTCAAAATCCTAAATTTCCTGAACATAGGCAGAAATACAGAGCTTTTAAAGGGAGGGTTCTTGGCTTCAGGAATTACTGCGGTTAACTATTCTAATCGTCCCATCTCTGCCAAAGACAAAGCCTGTGAACTTTGCCAGCTGCCCACCTGGGAGCAGCTGAGGGGCGCTGGCACCACTTGGGAGTTTTAACAAAAAACTTAACCTGTCTCAGGGATGCAGGCCAGGCTTCAGTTCCTAGTAGGGAAGTTTTAAAAAGACAGAAATCTTTTTTTTTTCCCTAAGGCTTTTTCCTGTTACATATTCCCCACTCTCAATTTTACACTTCCATATCTATGGGAGGAAGGGCAACTACTCTGTTGCAGTAAGTCACTTGCTTTGACAGAGATATAAAGCATTATAACCGCAAGAAAAACCTTATTTACTCTCAAATGCAATTGTTTTAACCATTTTGCCCTTTGTGCTCACACAGGAAATAAATAAGTAGATTCAAACTCAGCTAAAGTCTCATGCCAATATACCGTCTAAGTATAAAACTAAGCCTTTAAGTATAAGCCAAGTCACAAGTAGACAGTACACTAACCATGTCCTGAACTGGAAAACTAGAAAGGACCCCGGCAGCCTTCTCGGTGTGTTTATTTGTGCAGTACACAGAGAAAGACCCAGATGAGGGGTGAATCGAGGCTGAAATTCAGTCCCAACTCCCAGCTGCCAAGCACTGCTGTCTTTAGGAGGCAACACTCCTTTTCTTTACACAGGTACTCTGTGCTCCTTAAATGTCATGCTCATACAGTGCTTTTCTGGTGTGTCTGGCAGGATGGCAGGGGGTGAGGTGGGAGATAGGGGACTCTTCCTAATGGACTGTCCAGAGGAGGCACCTCATGTAATTCGTGCAAAGGCAATCTACTCACTAGATGACATCATAAATTAGAACCATGATCACAAAGGTCTTTTAACATTGTTATTGTAATTTTTTTAGACGTGTTTGGGGTCTAGATGCTAACCTAAATGGGTGTGTTTAATTCTAGTAGTTCCCAAATCCTCATTGAAAATTCTGAGAATTTTGGAAATAGGAAGAGTCTATAATTTCTCAGGAACAAGTAATGGTTTGATTCACTCACCAGAGAACTGAAAGAATTGCAAGATATAGGTATAGATGAGATCAGATGGAGGGAAAGACTGATAAGCTAATGATTTGTTCATGTAATAGGAATACCAACCTCTCTGAAGGAATGGTAAGGGCCCCCAGATGCACCCTCAACATCACATTTCTGGAGTGGTAGGCTGCCAGCCAAATTGGAGGTGCCGATTAGGGAAGTGGAGAAATGCTTCATTCTGCTACACAGTTGTATCCATTGCACTTCAGACATTACAAGCTGGTGAGCTCTATGTTTGTATCTCAGCACTGCACCTGCTTTCTGCAGGAATTCTCCCTTCCAGTAATTCTGAAAATCTCAGAGATGATTACAGGTGCAATAAAATGTTATTTAAGCTGTACTAATTTTGGGGTCATGGGTCATTCTCCTTCACTGAGGAAAAAGTATTGAGAGTGAAGGGGATGATTATTTTCTAATAATCAGAGATACTGCTTGCACTTCTAAAACTGTTCCATGCCAAAGCTTAGAGTTGGTCAACTTTCTGTTCTGTTGGCTGTTGACTGCTAGGAATGGGGTGAAAGTCCTGGGGAATGTCTCATATCACATCCTTCATAGTGAAGATATGTCAATAGCTATTACCAGTGTTGTGAATAAAGAAGTAGGATTTTAAGCAAACTATATGAAGTTAGCAATATAGCCAGTAGAACTAAATCCAGACAGGGAAATATCCGAAGTATCACATTAAACATATCCATACAAACACACAGAAAACAAAACAAAAAGCTTCATTTATTAAAGAAAAGAAATGAAGAATTAGAAACAGAAAACATGATATAAAAGAAAAGAAAACACAAGAAAACATTTCAATATTTTCAAATGGGATATATGCATATATTTATTGAAATAAATAGATTGAATCAAAAATCAAAACCCAACTATAGGCTGCATACAATAAATATAGCTAAAATAAAATATTTTAAACATGTGGAAAGTTAAAAATACTAAAGGGAGACAAAGGGCATAGTAAGAAAATGCCAAATATGAATTGTATTATCAATATTAGAAAATGTTGATGCCAAGGCAAACCTTTTCAATATAAGAAAGAGGGAATAAAACTTTAAAAGAGATTAAAATCCACATTGACTCACAAGAATTTTTTGAACCAAGAATCATAGTATTAAATAAAGGTAAAACTTCAGGAGATACAAGGAAATATGACAAACTAGAAAGTTCAGGAACACACAAATCACTTATGAAATGTAGTTATGATAAAGGTCACATTTCAAATCAGCAGAAAAAGAATTATTATTTGACTTAAATGACTTTGTCAAGTGGCTAGCTATTTGAAAATTTAAAGTTAACTCTCCATGGTGTACTGTTAGGAAATTAAATCCAAATGAATTGAAACTTCAAAAATGTAAAATTATATAATAAAAATACTAGAATTGTCAAGTATTTGAGTTCTAAGTGACATATATGTATTGTCACAAGGAATTAATTTGTGACGGAGTGGAATTCGAACCTATATAAACCAGTTCCAAGCCAATGCTTTTAAAGTATGCCATGGGTGAAAAACACAGACAAAGAAACCGTATATAATCCTGGAGAGTTGAATGGAAGTGTATTTTTTAAAGAGTAACACGGAAGATGGCCTCTAAGAGGAAAATCTAATGTATTTGACTACATCAAAATCATAATCCTTTCTATGTGAATAAATACAAACACAGAAAAACTGAAAAACAACTGATAAACCGAGAAAATAGTCACAATACATATCATATAAAAATTGTTGATATTTTTAGTACAAGTTTTGTATCAGTAAGAAAACAAACTTGAAGAAAAATAGACAAAGAACACATGGGAAAATATACATATGGTAAATAATTTTGATAGTCACAAAATTAAGTGCTGCTCAATCACTAAAAATGATCTTCTAGAAGTTCATTCATTTCAATGAAAAGTTGTGCAATCTCCTATTAAAAGAAAAATGACAGGATATAGAAACAATATGACAATAATATTGAAGTATTAATATTTTCTATGACATGTATACATAGATAGGGTAGAAAAATTAATGTATAATTGTATCCTTGTCCCTCCTTTTTATAAAGTATTTTGTTTGTTTGCAAGGTCTTTTGCGGTACTGACTGGGAATAATGGGTGGTGAGGATGATGTAAAAGTGAGAGAACCTGCATAGAAAGAGCAGATGATGACTACTACTCAAAAACATGCCTCCTCCTCTTTCTAAACAAACCAACATTGTCGATTACTCCACCGGCTCCTCTACCACCTGATGGAATGAGTCTTGATTAGATCAGTAAACGACACTTAATTCCTTTTCTCTTGCCTGTGATTCACTCATGCATGGGCCAATGACACAATTCTAACCAATAAACCATTACAATATCAGTGAGTGTTTCTGGGAAAGTGATCTTCATTCTTAAAGGGAATATGAGTAAGAGGCTTTAGGGAAAGAAAGTTATATTTGAAATGGTTGCAACTGTCTTTCTGCCATGAAAGGAAAACAAAAAGAATTGCAAACAACCAAACCAAAGGTCTTATATTGTTAAGTTTTCAAATAACTACCCTGGACTCACCTTGCCACTACCTTTCTTACTTAGGGAGATAAATTCCTCATTATTCACGTGACTTTTGTTTGAATATTTGTTAACTTGCAGCTGAAAGCACCGTAATCAATACAGACAATGATATACTTATGGAAAAATTAATTTGGAATTTTACAGGACGAAAGAAAGAAGAATAAAATAGAAACAGAACTGATCTGAGATTTTTCTAGAGTATTTTGAGGGCAAGAGATCAAAGAAATTTTTGAGCAGATAGCTTAAGGATTTGGCAGATTATATCAACAGGATATCCAGGTTTTACAGAAAGCTTTGCTGTATGTTAATTCAATATAATTACACCTTCCTGTCTATTTTAGAGAGTTCAATAAATATATTCATTACATTTTGGTTATTAAGTTTGAATTTGTCTTTCTTTTGGATGCAAAGCATGGAATCCATGTAACTCAACTGTATTAGGATTTTACATGAGATAAGAAGAAAAAGAGTTTTCCTTTGCATAATAAGCTCCAAATATTTTTTTAAAGAGACAGATTTCATGATGAAATTTTTTCAGGAACATAATATATACTATTAACTTTTTAGAATTATAAAGTGCCACTACTTTATGAAAAACAAATTAAAAATTCTAATGTAAGTGTTTAGCCGAACATTTCCAAAACTGGAAAATAGTTATCACCAAAAGGAATCTCAGAAACTATAATCTGAGTGGCTTCTAGGTAGAGGTGAGATGGATGAAGAGATGATTCTTCCTTAACAGTGAACTCTAAAAACCCACTGTGTAGGACCACTGTAGCCAAGATCATTGCCAAATCGATAATAACATTAGAATGAAGTCACATCTCATCTTTAAAGACATGAGTAAAATGGAATTCATGTAATACCTTATAGGATCGTTGTGAGAATTAAATTGAATTATGCTGATTAAAGGAAATATTTTATTTAGAAAATTCTTGGTGCACTATAAGTATGCATTATAATAATTATCAATATGATTATTGCTATTATAATTATCATTATTTCAGGAAGAGAATAGTAGGAGGAACAATGACTGGATTTCTTCCCAGCACTGGGGAGAGGGGACTCGCATTTCTAGCAGAAAGGAGCTGACTCCTTGAGTCTGAGGAAGTGGGTCAGCTTCTTACCTCTAGCTGAAGCCTGAGCACAGAACTTGAATGGTGACTGAGGTGCCAAGGACTATTCGGAACTTTATTTTTACTTTACTACATTTTTATACTAATGATATTGTTGTGTTCTCAAAGACTTTCGAAATTCTATTGTGGAGTTCCTGTTGATTCTTGAGGCACATTGATTTTGGGTGGTAATACAGAGTGAAACTTGAAGGATGATATTAGATTTTGGAAACAGCTTAACAATTAGTAGTCTAGTAAAATGGTGGGTGATTCTATTGGATCATACCATTTTTTATTAAAAGTAAGGTGTGGTTATAAATGAAGCTCAACACTAGTAAGCATTTATGCTGGCAGCTGTGGTATTTTGAAAAAGGTAAAACCGTTGAAATTCATTTGGAATGTTCCAAGGTGACTGACTACTTTTAAGAACAGCACATTATAGATATGTAAGTTATAAAATGTTAGTTATAAATAAATCTTACTACTTTATAGTTCTCTTCACTTGCTCTCTCTCACACACAGTGGATTTTATACTGACATTAGATATAAAATATATAGTTTAAATTTCACAGAGATCAAAAGATCTTATTTATAAAGATTTTAAGTGGTTTTGATGGGAAATTAGTCATATTCATTTTATAACTGAGAGACCAGAGTAAGGTCATACTTTGAGATATTCTTGAGATCTGCTAAAGTAGTTGCTTGAATCATGAAGTATTAAAATAGCCACAAAAACACATTTTTTGACATTTCTTTAGAAATTGAGTGAGCCTGCCCCCTCAGAGTTAAGGTGAGGTAAAGATGATTTGTGAATTTAATTTATGGTCAGCCAAAGCGCAAAGCATCATGATTACTGGTGCCACAGTACTCATGGCACAACTCACCGATATGGAAATGGATATTCCATAAATTCTCCAAGAAAAGGAGTCTAAATGTCTCAAGAAAATCCAAACACAATGTCCTTTATTACCCAGCTGGTGATTATATTCACTGTTTACTATGCGTGTCCGGAATTATACACAAAATGAAAAACAAAGTTCTAATTAATAAAAATTATTTCTTTAATAGGAAATGAACAGATTTTTCATTCTTCACAAACTTCCATAATGAGTTCATTGGTAGACTATGTTTTGGTTTCATCTTTACCTCCAATTTTAAACTTACATTAAATGGCAGATAAATAAAATATAAGTTATTAACCATATATATAAAAGTAATATATTTGTGTTCTGGACTCAGAATGACTTGATGAACAAATGAATGATTAGGGTCACCCCTATTGAAAATAGAATAGCTTATATAGTCCTGTAAGGTCTATGATAATATAAATTTTCTAGTTTTTATGTTGTATATGTGCACTGAAATGATATGGGTATTATGACTGTTCTTTATTAATTCTGATGTTTAGCTATTTATATTTGTGTTTTCCATTGAAATAGACTCTCATCACAGAAGTTATTTATTTCTGCAGTAGAAATCCTACAATATGAGTGAGTGGTTTGTAATTTTGACAATACTCTTTTTCATTGTAGACTATTAGGGCCCTCCAAGATCTGCTTTTGACTCCTTTGACATTGGGCAAATTACTTTAAACTCTTGCTCAACCTTACCTTCCCTCATCTATAGACTGAGAATACTTAGCTTTCCTTATCTCAATGGGAAATATGTTTTATTAAAGGCCTATTAGCTTCTTGAAGTATAAAACTGTAGTTTTGGTGGCATTCACTTTACTATGGCAATTGGCATCAAATCTTCTTTTGAAATCTTTATAAATGCCTCTCTCTATAAATGTGTTTTGCAAGGACAAATGAAGAATAGTTCTCTCTGCTACAAAAGAAGAAACTGCCTTTATTCTAACAAAGCTCAACCTAAGCAGTTTCCTCCCAAATGATGGCAAATATTTAGACTTTTAAGATAAAATAAAAGTGACACAATCTTCCATAAAAAATTGAGTTAAATATATGTAACTATTATGGAAACATTTTGGAAATATATAACTTATGTGATTAATATTATACTTGTTTATTTAAAATGTTTAATTTGGAGAATGCATACAAATGACAAATATTTGAATTTCTAAGGAGAGATAAATATAAAGGATGGTTTAAAGATCAGAGATAAAATTGTATGCATCTTTAAAAATGTTGAGTATCCTATTTATTTTTTTACCTTCACCAATATAATTCTTATTTAAGAATTCAGTAAGCAGATATGTGTTTTATAAGTGAGAAATTAAAAAACATTCTTTACAGATGGTATACTTCATGAAGCCAAGAAACAGAATGGCTTAAATACAAAATTTTCTGGCCATTACATGTGGAAGTTGTTTAGAAAAGCGTCTTTCCAATCATAGGTCCCAAACTTTCTTTTCTAACCATGAAAATGCTTATATTTTCTCTAATAAGATGGTGTACAGAGTTTGGGTGAGAGAATTGGTTAGCAGAGTGGAAGAAAATAATGATATATCTAACTTAGTCCTAATCCTATATTGATTATTTGAACACATCATCCCTAGGGATTGCAAAGTTAAATGAAAAAATGGAAGGGCTTATTGTGATCCTTATCCTATTTGAAGGTTTTTATTATGATCCACGAGTAACTCATTCATGAAATGTGATCTCAGAAAGGAGCCTATAGCTGCATGGAGTTTGTTGTCTTAAACTCCATTATTGTGCACATAGTCAATCCCTCCCCTGTAAGAGGACTTTACATCTACATCCACTGCCCTGTGCCCTGCAGTACCTATTTCTGGTGCAGGATACTTTCCTGCCCTTTGGCAAACAGATATGAGCAAATATGACATATGTCGCATTCAAACAGGAGCTTTGAAAGAGATCATGTGATTCACCTCCCCTCTTGCTTTTACCCCCTGCCGTAAACACAGCATGCCCTGTTTAGAAACTAGCTGGTAAAACTGGTGGTCTACTGTAACAAAAACGCCTAACACACGGGATCAAGATTTGCAGGGTACTAGGAGGAAGAGAGACTGTTTTGAGACACTAAAAAAGTGTTATAGGGTGGCAAAATATTCTGTAATACTTTTGGTTGAGATAGTTTGGAAAGTAATTGATGTACTGTAAAAGATTGTGGCTTTGGGAGAAAAGGTTTCAAAACAGTGCAATACTGGCATGAGTTGGTTGTTGTTAGTTGCACTATAAGAAAGCTGAGGTCAAGAAAGAATTGATGTATTTGAAAGTAAAAATGAAAG
Source organism: Avahi laniger (assembly GCA_963575035.1). Lineage (NCBI taxonomy): Eukaryota > Metazoa > Chordata > Mammalia > Primates > Indriidae > Avahi > Avahi laniger. The sequence continues at coordinate 25,207 of CAUYSK010080961.1, forward strand.
GAAATAGAGATTCTAGCAATTCTGGAATTGCACAATTGGAAAATGGAACTATTTGTCAATTCCAATCAGTAAAACATAAAATTAGAAAGTCTTTTGAACTGCGGTCTCAGGGTAAATGTCAAACATGGCCATGTCGTGCTCTGGGCTAAGATTTTTGAGTGGATTAAGATGGTCTTTCAGATGAACAAAATGGCTCAGAGAAAAAAAGGGATAATTCCACAAAAACCTGATAGGCTCAAATTACCTAAAATTAAGTCAGGAGAAAGAGGAGCTATGTTCAAAAGGAATTGTGGAGGTAGTGATCACATATGAAGCTGACTGTAATAAAATTTTTTTTATTGTTATAGATTCAGGGTGTACAAGTGCAGTTTTTGTTACATGGATATATTGGGTGGTGGTGAAGTTTGGGCTTTTAGTGTAGCCATCACCTGAACAGTGTACATTGATTAAGTAACTTTTCATCTCTCATCCCCTTACTAACTTCCCACCCTTCTGAGTCTTCAGTGTCTATTATCCCACTCTTTATGTCCATGTGTACATATTATTTAGCTACCACTTATAAGTAAGAACATGTAGTATTAGACTTTCTGTTTTTGAGTTATTTCACATAAGGGCCTCCCTTTCCATCTATGTTGCTTGAGAAGACATGATTTCATTCCTTTTTTATGGATTAGTAGTATTTTATGGTGTATATAATGATTACATTTTTAATTCAATTATCTGTTGATGGACACTAAAGTTGATTTCATATCTTTGCTATGGTGAATACTGCTGTGATAAACATACGAGTGCAGGTATCTTTTTGATATAATAATTTATTTTTCTTTGGCTAGATACCTGGCAGTGGGATTGCTGGATCGAATGGCAGTTCTATTGTGAGTTCTTTGAGAAATCTCCATGCAGTTTTCCATGGAGTTTTTATTACTTACATTATCAACGATAGTGTATTAGCATTCCCTTTTTTCTGCATCCTTGCCAACATGTGTTATTTTTTGACTTTTTAATCATATGCATTCTGACTGCTGTAAGATGATATGATAGGTCTTTGTGGTCTTAATCTGCATTTTTCTAATATTAGTGATGTTGAGCATTTTTTCATATGTTTTTTGGCCATTTGTATGTCTATTTTGAAAAATGTCTGTTCATGTTCATTACCTACTTTTTAATGGGGTTATTTGTTTTGTCTGTTTGTTTTTGTTGAGTTGTTTGAGTTCCTTGTACATTCTGGAGTTAGTCGTTTGTCAGATACATGATTTGCAAATATTTTCTCTCATTCTGCATGTTGTCTATTCACTCTGGTGGTTACAATTTTTTTTTTCTGTTCAGAAGCTTTTTAGTTTAAATAAGTCCCATTTATATATTTTTGTTTTTGTTACATTTGCTTTTGAAGTCTTAGTCATGAATTCTTTGCCTAGGTCAATGTCCAGAAGTGTTTTTTCTAGGTTTTCTTCTAGTATTTTTATAGTTTTAGGTTTTATATTTAAATATTTAACCCATATTAAATTAATATTTTGAGATACAGGGGTCCAGTTTTATTTATCTGCATATGACAATCCAATTTTCCCAGCACTGTTTATTAAATAGGGTATCCTTTCCCAGCATAAGTTTTTTACAACTTTGTCAAAGATTTTGTGGCTGTAGGTATATGGCTTTATCTCTGAGTTCTCTACTGTGTTCCATTGAACTATGTATATCAACTTTTATGCCAGCACCATGTTGTTTTAGTTAATATAGCCTTGTAGTAAAATTTGAAGTCAGGTAATGTGATGGCTCCAGTTTTGTTCTTTTTTGTTTAGGAATGTTTTGGCTATTTGGGCTCTTTTTTGGTTCCATGTGAATTTTAGCATTGTTTTTTTTTAATTATATGAAAAATGAACTTGGTATCTTGATATGAATTACAGTGAATTTGTGGATTGCTTTGGGTGTTTGGTCATTCTGGTGGTATTGATTCTTTTGATCCATTAGCATGGGATGTCTTTAATTTGTTTGTGTCATCTACACTTTCTTTAATCAGGGTTTTGTAGTTTTCTGTGTAGGGATATTTCACCTCCTTGATTAAATGCATTCCTAGATATTTTACTTATTTATTTTTTGCAGCTACTGCAAATGGGATTGTGTTCTTAAATTGCTTCTCAGCTTGCTTGTTATTGGTGTATAGAAATGCTACTGATTTGCATATATTGATTTTGTATCCTGCAACTGTACTGAATTTATTTATCAAATCTAGATGTCTTTTGGAAGAGTCTTAAGGGTTTTCAAGGTATAAGATCATACTTCCAGCAAACAGAGATAATTAATTTACTCTTTTCCAATTTAGCTGCTTTTAATTTTTTTCTCTTGCCTGATTACTCTGGCTAGGACTTCCAGTACTATTTTGCATCAGAGTCATGAAGTGAACATCCTTTTCTTATTTCAGTTCTTGAGGGGAATGTTTTCATTTTATCCCATTCAGTATGATGTTGACTGTGGATTTGTCATATATGGATTTAATTATTTTGATGTATGTTCCTTCTATGCCTAGTTTTTTGAAGGTTTTTATCATGAAGTAATGCTGAATTTCATTAAATGTTTTTTCTGTATCTATCAGGGTGCTCATATGGTTTTTGTTTTTAATTCTGTTTATATAGTGAATCACATTTATTGATTTGTATATGTTGAACCATCCTTGCATTCCTGGGATAACACTCTCTCGATTATGGTGAACAATCTTTTTGATGTGCTGTTAGATTCAGTTTGCTAGTATTTTGTTGAAGATTTTTCCATCTATGTTCATCAAGGATATTGATCTGCCGTGTTCTTTTTTTGTCGTGTCCTTATCTGGCTCTGGTATCAGGATGATGCTGGCTTTGTGGAATGAGTTAGGGAGGACTCCCCTTTCTTCATTTTTTTTGAAACTATTTCAGTGGGATTGGTACTAATTTTTGTATATCTGATAGAATTTGGCTCTGAATGCATTTCATCCTGGGCTTTGCTTTGTTGGCAGATTTTTTCACTACTGATTAAATTTCACTACTTGTTATCGGTCTCTTCAGGATTTCTATTTCTTCTGGTTCAATCTTGAGAGGTTGTGTATTTCCAGGAATGTATCCATTTCCTCTAGATTTTTTAGTTTGTGAGAGTATAGTTGTTTACAGTAGTCTCTGATGACCTTTTGTATTTCTGTGATGTCAGTTGTGATGTCTCCTTTTTATCTATGATTGTGTTTATTTGAATCTTGTCTCTTCTTGGTTAGATTAGTGAGCAGTTTAACAATTTTGTTTATCTTTTCAAGGAACCAACTTTCTCATTGACCCTTTTTTTGATTCATTTTATTTAGTTTGGCTCTGATCATTTTTATTTCTTTTCTTCTGCTATCTTTGTGTTTGATTTCTTCTTTTTCTAGTTCCTTGCAGTATGACGCTGGTTTTTAATTTGTAATCTTTGTTTTTTTTGGATGTAGGGATTTAATGCTATACATTTTTCTCTTAGTGTTGCTTTCACTGTATCCCATAGATTTTGGTATGTTGTGTATGGTCCTGAGAAGAATGTATACTTTGTATTTTTTGGGTAGAATGTTCTGTTAATGTCTGCTAGGTCTATTTGGTCTAAAGTCCAATTTAAATCCAGTATTTCTTTATTGATTTTCTATCTTGATGATCTGGCTAATGCTGTCAGTGTGGATTTTGAAGTTCCCCACTATTACTATGTTGTAGTCTATATCTTTCCTTAGGTCTAATAATATTTGTTTTATGACTCTGAGTGCTCCAGTGTTGGGTACATACATATTTAGGATTTGTATTTATATCTTCTTGTTGAATCAATCTCTTTATCATTATATAATAACTTTATTTGTCTTTTTTTACCATTGTTGACTTAAAGTTTGTTTTATATGATAGAAGTATAGCTATTTCTGCTCATTTTTGGTTTTTGTTTCCATGGAATATCTTTCTCTACCCTTTTATCTTTAGTCTGTAAGTTTCTTTACTACTAAGGTGAGTTTCTTGTAAGCATATAGCTGGATTTTTTAAATCCATTCCACCAATCTGTGTCTTTTAAATAGAGCATTTAATCCCTTTATGTTGAAGGTTAATATTGATATATGAGGTTTTGTTCCTGTCATAATATTAATTGTTATCTAGTTGCTCTGTAGTCTCAATGGTGTAATTGTTTTATAACATCATGTATAAAAGTTTTATACATTCATGTGTTTTTATGATGCTGAGTATCAACCTTTGGCTTCCATGTTTTGAATTCCATTGAGAATTTATTGTAGGGCTGGTCTAGTAGTTACAAATTCCATCAGCATTTGCTTATCTGGGAAAAACTTTATTTCTCTCTCATTTATGAAATTTATTCAAGTAGGATACAAAATCCAGGTTAAAATTTATTTTCTTTAAGAAGTCTTAAAACAGGACCCTAATCTCTTTTAAATGTCTAAATCTCTAACAAAACTAGAGTAGTATTCCTCAATTATTTTCTCAAGAATGTTTTGCAAACACTTTCCTTTTTCTTCTCCCTCCGGGATACCTATGATTCATAAGTTCAGACATTTAACAAAATATCATGCTTCTTGAAGGGTGCACTCTTTCTTCCCTTAGGAGCAGTAGCACTTTCTGAGGACTAGACCATTGGGAACTCTGTAGCTCCCTTGGGTCCAGCGAGGCTGTGTGGCTACTGCCCTCTGATCAGATGCTGGGGAATGTCAATAGAAGATCCCTTGATGTGGAGAAAGAAGGGCCAAATTTCTCTGGGCACGACATCGTCCCTTGATGGCTATATCCTGAGTGCAATGCCCCACTGTCTTTGCTAGAGTGTGCGGAAAGGGTGAGCAACCCAGTGCGAGTTCACAGTCAGGTGCATGTCCCCAGATTGCTGCCCAAACCAGTGTCCAGGTTTGTGAGGGCAGAAGAACTCTCCAACCAGTTCTGATACTGGTAATCTGTTGCAGGGATTAGCAAAGCCAAAATTCTCCCACCTCCCCTTGCCATGAAATACCAAGTTCCTGAGGGCTCCTAGCTGATTTCTGCTAGCTGATCTGGCTTCTTACTTTCTTCTTTTTCTATGCCCCAGTTTCTTCCTGTGAGTTCTACACTGGGCTGCAGCACTCTTCCCTTGATATTATATTCCAGTTATGACTGTTCACTTGTAACTTTGGTTCTCTTTTCTAAAGAGAACTGGCATCCGACATCTCTAGTCAGCCACCTTGAACCTTTATTCTAAAATAAATTAAAAACAAAATAACCTTTTTTTAAAAAAAAAAAACAAACACAACTTTGTCTTGGCAAAAGTAACAAGAGCCTGGAACAAAAACACTGATTGTTCACAATATCAGTAAACCCTTGGAATCTCAAGTTTATCAACATAGAGAGGAAACAATTTGAAGCCCAGACAAGTCACATAGCCACAACAATTCTGAAGTCTTGGAAAATGCTGTGAGGACTCCTTACGTCAGAGGAGGCAGTGACATTTTATTGAGTCCCTGTTCTGTTCCCCTGTACATTGTCCTCTGTGGACTTTGGCTTCATGCTTTGGGAAGTACTTTCTTTTCTGTTATCTTCATTGGCTATATCTGAAGAAAATACTGAGGAATCTTCAAATAAGATTGATTCATCTCAGTCTTTTTTTCTCTCCTTTGCCACAAAATCAAAATGCTCCAGAAGGGGGGTCATGCTTCAGTCTGAGTTCTAGAAGGAGAAGATATTGGAGAGCTGGCTCATTCTCATAGCAGCCATCACCAACCTTCACTTGCATGTAACATGAATGAGAAATAAGTGATTATTGATTTCAGCCACCATGTGACATTTTGGAGTTGTCTGTTGTTCAAAACTGATTAAGGCATCATTTTTCTTCTTTTTGTATTCACAAGCTCATTACTGGTTTCTAATACTAATTCCATTTTACAAATTGTGAACATTGTTGTAAAGTGAATACACAACTTTGGTTCTTTCAAGGATGTAAGATACATGCCCCATAAAAGATCCCATCTTTACTACTCCAAATTATTCACCACTTCTTAACTCCCACATAAAAAAATTGGTTCTCAGTTTTTCCAACTCACCGAATGAAGAAATATAGACTTACTCATGGGGTAAATAAAAGGTGAAAAATGGAAAGAGGAAGAATCTAACATAAATACTAAATAGCAGCACAAAAATCTTCACATAATCTTGCATGCAAAGATAATCAAGAAACATAGTAACTCAAAAGGGGAGATAAATACAAAACATATTCTTTTCAATATGAATGTTTTAAATGCAAGATTTCTAGATGCTATCATACATTGTTTTTTCCTAATGGATCTTTCTGTAATCTAAGGATTCACTGCATTTGGTGACTCCTGCTGATTATATAATCTTTCCTTAGCTCAACGCTTCTTGTTTGAGTAGGAATATATATTACTTATTCATAGATTTATTTTCCATGTCTGGCATAGGAAATGATCAATACATACTTGTTAGATTGAGCTGGACTTATAATAAAACTTTAAATATTCTATGGTTTAGCATTATCATTCTTGTTAAAAAACAATTGACTAACTCAGGAATGTGTAAACTACTGCCTGCAAGCCAATTCCAGCCTGCAACCAGTTTTTGTATAGTCCTCAAGCTAGGAATGGTTAAAACAAAACAAATCAAAACAAAAACAGAAATAAGAATATGCAATAAAGAGCCTATGATGCCTACAAAACCTAAAATATTTACTATCTGGCAGTTGACAGGAAATGTTTGCCAAGCTCTCATCTAAATTCAAAGAATATTTCCTGGACTTAGTCCCAGACATGTGGAACTTATGCAATAATACATGTAATAACATTTCAGATTAAGGAAAAATAGTATAAATAGAAAAAAATACAAGTGGAAAGAGTAAATTTGTTGGAAACTTCTGGGAAGTTATTTTTGGTCTTAAAAAGGGGTAGGAGGAAGTGCAGCCTTTTCTTCCTTTCCAGTCGTTGGGCATTGTTGTGTGGGGATATAATGCCCGAAGGACCATTATAGTATCAGGTATTTTAGTACTACATCAGGAAAGACTTTGCATGATTTATTTAATTGTCACATTATTATAGTAAGCAAGTGAAAAATAGTCCCAGAAACAGCCATGATGTTCCCAACTCAACATAAATGGTCACAAAACATAAGCAATACTCAGACAAGGTCATTCTGTAAGTGTGGTTCAGAAGACAGACATAAGGCCTTTCAATAACCACAAAAATGACTTACATATTCCTTCTTCTGCCAAAATGTTTAGGCCTTTTTTTTTTCCTTTTTTACCAATTATATTGATAGTCCTGTTTTAATCCTCCACCTCTTAAGATAAAAATTAGGAAATACATTGTTTCTGCCTTTGACAACATTACGCCAAAATAACATCTGCTTAGGCCCTCTTAAGAATTCTTAAGAATTATCGAGCTCAAATCTAAACCCTATAAGAAGCCCCTCCCAAGTCCCTATTACTGGGTTTCTCTAGGTTATGTTTTTTTCTGCTATAAAAACTAAAGAAACGTAACATTTTTTACCATAGGTATTTCTCTGTTTTTTTTTTAATTAGTAGACTTTAATTTTTAGAGTCATTTTAAGTTTATAGAACAATTGAGCAGAAAGTACAGAGTTCTCATATCCTTTCCCCCTAATCCCCCTCAATACCCCCATTACTACCATATTACATTAGTGTGGTACATTAGCCACTGATGAACACATATTGATAGATCATTATTGACTAAAATATATGGTTTATATTAGGGTTCACTCTATGTTGTACAGTTCTATGGACTTTGCCAAATGTCATGTATCCACATTACAGTATCATACACAACATTTTTACTGCCCTAAAATCCCCTGCGCTCCACCAGTCATCCTTCCTAATCCCTAACCTCTAACTCCTGAAAACATTGATCTTTTTATTGTCTCTATAGTTTACTGTCTATATAGTTTTGCCTTTTCCAGAAGAGAAAACATACAAGATACAGTTATAATCACACAGTATGTAATGTTTTCAGACTGGCTTTCTTCATTTAGCAATATTCATTTAAAGTTTGTCTATGTCTTTTCATGACAGCTTGATAGCTCATTTCTTTTTATTCCTGAATAATATTGCTAATAATAATAATAAATATTCCTGAATATATTCCATTGTATGGATGTATCACAGTTTATTTATCCCTTTATACCTATGAGAGAGCATCTTGGTTACTTCTATCTTTTGGCAACCAAATTTCAAGAAAATTGCTAAATATGCCTTTAATTTCCAGCATACATAAAATAGGAAATAAAATCTGTCTTCTCTGTCTCCCAGATTGAATTTGTGTGCAGTTCAATTCATGTTTGTAAATTATATACCTGAGAATATAAGTTATTTTTCTTAAAAGAAATAAAAATGTTTAAGCCAGAGGTAAAAAAGACATTATCATTATCTCATCAAGTGGTTGTTTTTTTTTCCATTGAATATACCTTTCATCATTGTAGATGATAATAAGCTTGAGTAAATATTAGGGTTTTTCCCTTCAAGATTTTAAGAATATTCCATATAGAGAAAGACTAGAAATATATTTGGAGACTTTCTGTTATTTTTAGACACTTCAAAACCACAGCTTCTTCCAAGAAATGCCTTCTCTTTGTTTGTCTACTGAAATATTTTCCCCCCTAGGAAACATTCATCACCTGGTGGTGAATTACCTGTTGTATCTTCTTAACAACGTGGTCCTCTTTGCCATGTTTTTAAGGAGTGGCTAACTAATGGGTCCAGTGGATAATCTATTTGTGAGTACACTGTTTGTAGCTTATTTTCAGAATACTCCAATTTTTGGAACTCTGATGCTGAACATCTTTGAAAGTCTTTAATATTTCCTTGGCATCCTATGTAAAAGCCCCTGAATTTTTCATAGCAAAACATTTATAGTCCTTTTTTTCTCAGCGTTGTGGCTTTATAAATATCTAATTATAATCAGTAAAATCTGTGGACATAACTGCCAATCTCTTTTCTTTTAATAATTCCCGATATCTGACTTTTAAATCCTATAGACCCTAAAGATTTAAAAATCTAATTAGCCTTTTGAGTGCTGTTGACTTAAAGATCATCATTTTTCATCATCTCATTGAAAGATGTCAGATGCAATGCTGAAGAATTTCCATAACTTTGTGTGGCATATTGATGAATTGTCAGAAAAATAAACAGAAGTTATACAGGGACTCAGTAGTCCAGAACTATTGGGAAAATTCTTCAATAAAAGAGTCATACATAATTTTGAGCTTTATGATTTTACTCAGAAGAAACACATATTGAGCATAAATAAGTAAACAAGAACAAATAATTAACCAAAGCAGAGGGAAGAGAAAAATGTCGGATTAGGGGAGACCTCCTGGCTCTCTGCTCCCACAGTGGGAGGTGAAGAACACGGACACCCACACGTGAGTGAGGCGTTTTCCCACAGGATCGGCTTTGCAAATCTGCAAAGAGGCAGCGAGGGACAAGCAGCGTCGCAGATAAAGTAAGGAGAATTGTAAAAACACCCGGAGAGTGTGGGACAAAGGGAAGTGCAGCGTGGGTCAGCCGCGCCCGCGGCGGGCTGGCCCGGGCAGAGAGATCTGACTCACAGGAAGACGACTCTTCCTTCAAGAAACCCCACTCACACGCAGGCAGGGAAGTGCCAGAAGTCAGAGCGAAGCGGTAGCACAGACTGCCGAGCAGTGGGGAGCCGAGACAGGAGCGGGTCCATTGTGAACACGCCGGAGCGCAGCGCTGGGGCAGCAGCGGAGGGGAGGGGCTGTTCGGAGCTGGCGCTCCGCGGATCTGACGCCGCCCGAGCCCACAGGGGAGAGTTTGGAGGCAGCTTCTCGCCACGGGAGACCGACAGGACTAGATCGCGGGAGGGGAACTCCATAAAAGAGGCTCTTTCCGCGGAAACCACTGAAAGTTTGGTGGACGCTGGGAGGGACACAGCATAGAATCCACCCGCGGAGGACCGCGGGTACCGCTGCGGCTCTGGGAGCTTCAGTGCGGTCTACCAGACGGTGGGCAGCTGCAATTCAGGGAACCCAGAGCCTGCGACCGCGGGGACTGGTTGCCTGGGCATCAGCCTGAGACATAGCTGCAGCCTCTGTGGCAGAACTGGTCGAGCCCCG
>CAUYSK010080964.1:0-33033 GCA_963575035.1 Avahi laniger
ATGGTAAAGACTGCTTTATTGGTGGCAGTTAGTATAAGTCAATTATTATTGATCCTCAAGGAAGAACTCAGTTATTTGTCAGATTACTGGTTCCTACAGAGATGAATGAGATTGAACCAAGTGACTGCTGGGATGATTGAAGTCGATCCTGCTTCTTGGGAAATGAAGCCACAGGCAGCTGAGACATGGCAGATGCTGCCCCATCGGCTGTAAGAATCATGGCGGCTCTATACAGGAGGGCGTCCGCTACCCAGCTTTAGATGCACTGGAACTCATTATCCTCCTGAAACAGCTTTAGTTTCTCTGGAGCTGTATTTTCAAAATGCCTGCATGAGGCGGTGCTTGCGGTGCTCAGGGCAGCCTGAAGACGAGCCGGCAGACTCGGCAGCATCCTGGCTCGGTTGTGGCCCACCAGCCGCGACCACTGAACTCTGGGAATGGAAATAGGGTCCAGGTAGGTATGCTAGTGCTGCCTGCCATTTTATGAAGCTTCACCGTTGGTGACCAGGTGTGCACGTGCCACCTCATTCAGTCTCCCCAGTAGCCCCTGCGAAGGGCAAGGCAAACTTCGTTGCACAGGTGAGAAAGCAGGTGCCCACAGGTGACCTGCTTGCCACGTCACGCTCAGGTGACAGAGAGGTGGACAAGTTTAACTAGACCTGGGCTTTCGACTGCTAGGCCCAGGCCTTATCCAGCCGGTCCCGAGAACAGGCCGACTCAAAGCTCTCGGTTCAGAACCGGCCTCGTGGCTGCGAGCTGGTGCTTTTTTAATATCTTGCAACTCAACAGGAGATGTTAGTAGCCTAGATTTTTTAAAATGTCGCTTTAAAAAGGTTCAACTGCAGGCACATTAACTTCTGGAACTATTTCTGTTAGTCGGCACTCAGGTCTCCCTCGCTCCCTCCCAGTGCATCACGACGGAACAGGAAAACCGGTTGGAGAAGAAAGCCGCCCCGACGGTTTCACTGGTGCGTGCCTCTGGATTCTCCTGCTTAATTCCTGTTGGCTTGTTTACCCCTCAGGGAAACTGTCAAACACTCTTTTCCTGAAAATAGTTTTTCCATGAACTTTAATGACATTCCCTCCAATCAATTTTGCTGAGACTGTGTCATGTGTCCAGATTCCAGAAATTCACATTTGGCTCGAGGCAACTCTGTGCGAAGATAGTTCCGAGACCTTGGGCTTGCGAGGCTGGCGCTGGCTGCTTCCTGCTGCAGCCCCGGGCTCAGTTCTCCTGCCTCTTCCGCAGAACATCTGGGGAGCATGACGGGACACGCTCAAGCGTTGGCAGAGAAGGTGATCCAAGAAAGGCCGGGACAGACTGGCCTGGGTGGGACATCAGCTGGGGTCTTTGCAGCTGCAGTGCCAGTCCATCAGGACTCATTTATTAAGCCCTCACTGTGTGCAGAAAACACCGTTGACCTCAGGGGAGGGGAAGGGTGCACTCTACTGGGAGAGCACCAATGGGCACCACTGTGACCATACAAGCATCACAGACAGAGCAGAAAGTGACGCAGCCAAGTCAGCTGCGGCAGAGCCAGGGCCCAAGGAGAGCCCCGGGCAGAAGCCTGGGAGAATTTCGATGCCAGGGTCACTTGTCCTCCAGGTCAGACTGCGATTGCTTGTCTGTAAGACGGAAAGGCTAGACTGGTGTGCTCCAAGGCCCCTTCCGACTCTAATGGTCCCCAATCCCACCTGCCGCCGGCAAGAGGCAGAGACTAGACAGGAGCCGCAGTCATAGGCACCAAAGTTAAAAGTTAACTTTTCACTCCTCCCTCACCACCCCCCAGATAAACGTTGTCACTTGGAATTCCAAGGCAGCTTGCACGGAGGAACGGAGCCTATTGCAGAAGGCCCTGCCGGACCTCCAGGCTCACACCGCCGTCCTAAGGAGCCCGCCTCTGCGGAGGACCCCCCTGGCTGCCGTGCTGGTGATTCGGCTGCTCCCCTTCGCCCAAATCTTCCCTCTGGCTTCCCTCTCGCTCACTGACAGGTTGGTGAGGGAGTTATCTGTCACGTCTTTGTCACATCGTGTTGAGGAGGAAGAGGGCAGGAGCCACCCCTAGGCCAGGACAAGCGGGAAGCGGCCCTGAGGGCGGAGGGCTGGGCCTGCCCAGAGCTGCCCACACACCCTTTGTGCACTGCCCATTCCAGCCGGGAGGTCCTTCAAAGGGGTCCCTCTGCCCCTCGCCTGTCCCCCACTTCCCTGTCTCCCCCCCCCAGTAGACATTCCCAGCAGCCTAACAATGGGTTTCATTTTAGTGCATTTTCTTTCTTCAAAGCTGACAGCACTTGAGAATATTTCCCCTGGTGGGACTGCAGTAGTTTGAAGAAATCTTTGTTTGGAAAGGGAAAAAACCGAACAAGGGACAAAAAGCGAGTTCCTTAGAATGGACTTTAGGGAGCTCAAAGATGCTGATGAGAAGTAAGAGGCCTTTGGCAGGGTTATGTGGAGAAATGCGAACTTTTGGCTGGATGACCAGGCATTCTGGGAGCACAGAGAGCTTGTGCCCTAATCACCAGCGGGGAGAAGAACTTTGCCACCGGATGGGACAGACGCTCTCTGCACCTCCTTTCAGTCAGAGGACTCAGCGGGGGGTGGGAAGTCTAGAGATAGCAGGTGGCTGTCAAGAAGGAAGCATTATCTTACTCGTGTGCTACGTCTGTTTCATTCTGAGCCTTATCTGCGCCCCCACGCTTCCCAGGCGGGTTCAAAGAGAAAGCACCCCCTGGGTGGAGTGGGCTCTGTGCTCCCCGTCCCGCAGGTCCCTACCCCTCCCCCACGTGACTCAGCCGCAGCACCTGGCACACGGACCCCACCCTGCTCTCGGCAGAGCTGTGCCACACGGCGGGCCCCGCCCTCCCTGCACAGGCCTGCCCTCACCGCTGCCTGTGTGGCCGCAGTAGCCGGGATGTCGGCTGGGAGCAAATGTGCGAGAGGCTGGGAGGAGCCCTGCAAAGCCGGAAGAGGGTGGGGAGGAAGGAACCCCATCCTGACAAATGCCACCTGCCTGAGAGGGACCATGCCCCAGTGAAGGTTCTGCCGGCCACTCCCTTCCTGAGCACTCATCCCTGGGCTTCCTGTGTCTACGTGCGGAGAGGGAAAGGCTGTCTTTGCTAAGGGCCACTGAGAGCTACCCCAGCGGAAGAAGACCGCAGCAATACAAACCCCGCCAGCCGCAGGGGAAGGGCGTGCTCTCGGCTGTCTGTATTCCTGCCCGCCTGCCTGCGCCAGGGGAGTCTGCCCTTCTAGTCGTCGCTACACTCAGGGCCTGGTGTGCACTCGCTCCCTCTGTCTCTTTCTCTGTCTCTGTCTTTCTCTCTCACTTGAACCTGCTTTCCAGACCCAGGCTTTCCCTTGTCACCTCTGTGTCCCAGTGGGAGAGGCCCTGGCCTGGGTTTGGAGGCCACTGCTGTCTGTCCTAGGCTCCTGGGCACTCTGTGCTCCATGAGGGGCAGGGCAGGTCACAACTGCCCCTGTAACTGCTGCCCTAACTTTCTTTCCCCTGAGGCGTACCCCAAAGTCTCAGCTTAAGAAAAAGGAGTTGGAAATTTTACTTTGATCTCCATCCCGGTTTCGTCTGTAACCATCCGATGTTTTCATCTCTATTCTTGTGCCTACATCTCAGCTGGCTCAGAATCTACAGAAACACTAGAGTTAATAATGGCTAAGAGTCACTGAGCATTCACAATGTACCAGGCAAGCAAAGGTTCAGAGAATTTAGGCAAAGTGCACCAAGTCGCCGGCGGGGCCGTGGTGGAGCCAGCGTTGCTGTAGCGCCCGTGCTTGCAGGTGCTCCAGGGAGCAGAGCATGCGGGGGAAGGCGGAGGCAGGAAGCTGGGAGAGACACGCAGAGGAGCCTCCTGGGCAGATGCAGATAAAGCTCTTCCCATGCCCTGGCCGTCCAAAGCCAGCACGCCCTGCTACAAGAAGCGAACACTTGCTGACCCATGCAGCCTGGATTTTCTGCAACATCACTGATTTCAAATATTCTTTCTCACTGCCAGATACTTCCAGCCTGGTTCTAAAAGGGGTCAGTGTGAGTGTAGAGATTTTGGAAGCTTGAATCATCTATCAAAACATTGAAAACATCATTGTTCAAGGATGGACATTCATAGATACAATTTTGGAAAAAGAATCTGCCTTCTCTCAGTTTCCCTTTGCTAGTGTGTAGGATACTGTAGGATACTGGAGGTGAGGAAGATGGAACGAAGAGATAAAAAATAAATTTAAGCATTAAAAAAAAAATCACCTGAGCGTTTGAAATGGAGTATTCAGTTCAGTTGAAAAGCGAGGCCATGGCTGCCGTTCGCGCCGGTCGCAGGCCCTCTTGGTGGGGATCCTGCCTGCAGACAGCATGTAGGAGCCCAGTGGTGCCCTTTAGCGGGGTCCCTGGGCAGGATGGGGGGCTCCAGGGCCCCTGGGGGCGGACAGCTTCTTCCGTTGGCAGATTAGGGTGTTTCTGGCCTCGCTGCCCTGGGGGCTGCAAGGGATACGAGACTTTGCAAAATTCCACCCAGAAAGTTCTTGCATTCTGGGGTGTGTGGCTCCTCTGGGGAACCCTGGAGTCTGAAATGCTTGTGAGTACTTTGCTGTCCCAGGTAAACTCTTCCCAGACAGTCCCCCAAAATCTTCATTTGCAGAAGGGAAATTAAGTCCTGACCCTAAAGATAGTTTCCAGTATCGCTAGTGCCGAACACTGGGAACTCTTGTCTTGCTGAACTAGAGGAAATATTTTGGGCAACATGCAGTGAAGGCAGATTTGGAGGAAAATGGAGCCAGTCGATTTGAGTTTTAGGCCGAGACTTGCGGCCTGACCTCCCAGCTCTGCCTCTTCCGGTGGCTTGCTCAGGAAAGCGATGCTGGTCTCCTCCCCAGGTGTCAGGGCTCCTGTAGGAGTGAGCTTGGCCGCTTGGGTGACTCAGTCCACTTGAGTGACTTGATAGCCTCATGGAAAGGCAGTGTCCTTCAGAATCACCGTGTCCTTTCAGACAAGCCCCGTGACCTCGTGGATCACTCATCACTTTACGGCCGTCCACTTCCCAAGAGGCTCTTTAGTTTTTCCGCCACGGTCCACGGCTGCTTGGATCAGTTTCCCCTGGTCTTCCTCTCGTCCTCACAGCCGATTCTAAAATCCGAGCAGAATGGGGATGAAAGAGAAGGGCCCAGAAGATATAGAATTTCTGCTTCTTCCCATTTGTTATTCTGGAAGATGTTTCACGGCTCCCTGCTGCAACCACTGCACACGGCGCTCGGCTCTCGGAGAACCTCTGCGTAGCTTCTTTGCATCCCGGGGGCCGAGCCTCAGTTTCAGAAATCCTGGAGTAGCCAGTGGTATTCCAGCCCGTCCATGAAGTAAAGTCAGCGGCTACGCTGGAATTTCTACCCACGGAAAGGCTTTACGACGGCCTCTTTAGAAACATTCTTCGGGGAGTATGTCATTTACTAGGAAGCTCGTTCTGGATAACGCCATGAAAAGGCTTACCTTAGCCCCCCTGCCAAATCCTTAATCAAATAACAACGTATAGCTGGAGCCTGCCAAGACTCGCTGGATAAACGCCACTGCAATCTCCCCCCGCAAGGCTGTAAGAAGATGGGATCGGATGCATTCCACACAGCGTGAATGCGTAAAGGAGTGCGGAAAGTTGCTCAGTGAATCTGCTACAAGTACCTTGGATGATAAAAAGGCTCTTTCTTCATATTAATATTTTATTGCAAAGAGGCCTTGCCAGTTGGCGGGGCCTGCCGTGTGAATGAACAAATGCTGTCATTCTACCCGCGAATGCTTCTGCCTTCCGGAAAGCCCGTGCACATGCTGTCTGAACCAATCACAGAGCAGTCTCCACAGGTGGCAAGCAGGCAATGTGTACAGGCTGGGGAAGTCAGGCATGTCTGTGATTGTGCCAGAGGGAAGGAAAAATGAGGATAAATCGTACCTTCCCTATGAAAATAATATCTCAAATTCAAGATGCTGATAAAAACTAATGAAACTAAATTTCAGATTAGATTTTTCAGATTTTTTCTAAATGGAAAAGGCAAATGATACCTAAGATTTATTATTTGATTTTTCTTCTAATAGTTCCATATTTATTAGAAAATGGTCTGAATGGTTTAGCTTTTGCCTGGATAGTTTAAATTTCTCAATATGCCTCCTTGGAATGTTGGCAGGGAAGCATAGTTGACCATTCAGAAGGCCAGCTGATCTAAATTCTAAATTCCCAAAGGAAAATCTCCAGGGACTCACACAGATTCTGAGGTTTCTAGGGTTCTGTTGAGTAGGTGTAGAGGCTATGGAAGACTAGAAGCCACCCAAGACTCAACCACCCCCCATCCACCATCCACCCATCACCCATCCACCCCCCACCCTCCACCCACCCACCACCCATCCACCACCCATCCACCATCCATCCATTCCTCTTAACATCCAATTATCTGTTTATTCATCATTAAGAGAAGGTGTTGAGAGGCAAGGATGTCTTTGAATTGGTCTTAGAAAAATGTGTTCTACAGGAAGTTGGAAGTGACTCTTGTAAGGAAATAGAACATGACACATTTTTGAAAGAGATGGACTTTGAGAGATTTGGACAAAGATTCCCAACCCAACATGACTGCTCAGCATATGATGCATGTGTTGAACACTAAGTAGGAGCTGGCTTAAAGCTGAAAATGAGAAAGGCTCATGACGTGCAAGCTGTTTGAGCATCAAAGAGAGAGGCCAAGTGTGGGTCTCCCAGGGGACTGCCCTAAGGTCAAGAGGAAGGAGTGTGGTAGAGGAAACAAACCAAAAAGAAAGCCATTCTTACATCTTCAGCCATTGCTGGAGAGGCAGCAGAAATGCAAACGATGGAGACTTTGACAGTCAGGGCCAAGGGAACTTTCAGCTTAATGGACCAACCTCTTTGTTAGTGTCGGTATGCATTGTTTCATATTAATTAAATAATAAAATTATGTGCCAGAAGATTTTATAAGAAATGGTGCACAGGGAAAGAAATACTAGCTGATTCAATTGAGTGTTTAATACAAGTGAAATATATAGCAAACAAGGTAGATTATTCATAAGATAATTGAGTACAACCTTTAATGTCAGTAAGAGTTGGCATGAAGGCCCTTAATTCATTCAACAAATATTTACTCACAGCAGCTTTTTTTCTGCACTGCATGGGGTACCTCATGCTATTTTGCCAAAGTCATGTGGAAAATGGCCAGTGGTTAAAGTGTCCACCCTGGGGCATGGAAAGAAATGTCAATTCATGCCAGATCAAAGAAGCCACCCATGAGTCCACTGTACTTACGGATTCTTCCTGTAAGTCATGGCGATGCTAGCTGCCGCCAAGCTAAAAGTTGAAATGCCAGTGGCTCGGGATGACATTTACTTGTCTGTTGTGTAAGAGACCCAAACGGGTTTAACCTGGTCAGTGACTAGCTCTTCTCTAAGCAACGAGCCCAGCCTTAGCCCGTCCCCTTGTGGCACCGTCATTTTCAACTCCTGCATGTTCAAGTTCTCCGTGCTCTCTTGTGTCAAACTGGAAGGGGGAAGAGCATGACGGAAGATGTGCAGGCAGCCTCAGCGGGCCGGGTCTCGCAGCGCGCGCCACTGTCGCTCACTTCCCACTGCGCAGAATTCAGTCACCATGGCCCTGCAGAGCCACAAGAGATGCCAGGACAGCTCGTCCGGTGTGTGCCAACGAGGGAGAAAAGACATATTCTGATGAACACACCGGGCTCCACCGCAAAAGACAACATTTCTAGACAGCTAAGCCTATGCCAAGCGCTGTGCACAGTGTGGCTGGTTTGATTATTATCACATTTCACAGAGAGGTAAGTCACTTGTCCCATGTCCACAGAGTGGCAGAACTGAGATTAGAATCAGGCGGTGCGATTTCGGACGCGCCCTCTTCACCGCCGTGCGGGAGGCTGTGCCCTGAGCCCATCAGACACCTGGTGGGTGGCTGTTCTCGGCACAGGGTGCCTCCTCTGGCCACCAAAGACCTGGAAAGGCCGACACAGCTCCGAGAGGGAGTATTAGGTGGACGGGGGTGGGGTACTCATGCCTTAGGTGAGGTTCTTCTCAGATGGTTGAGCTGTGTGAAATGAGACATAATTTAGGAAGGACTACTCATGGCAAATAAAAATCTCTCTTTCAAAACCTCCAGTGAAGGCAACACCACAGCCTCCTTTCATGATATCTTTGTCTATAAGCAGACAAATTAGGCATCTCCTCTTTTTATCTCATGCCTCATGCTGTAGCATAAATTCTAGTTTCTTCTCCACTAAAGATTGAGAACAGACGGTCCCTTTCAAAATTATTAGACATCATGTAAGATTCACTTTTGTAAATTTCTCCTTTTTTCCCCCCTCCAGACTGAAACTATTTCCCATCCTTGCCTCCTCTCTCTTCACAGGGCCTCTAGTGCACAGCGACAGGCATTTGAGGATGGTCTTGAGGCATCTTCAGGATCGCCAGCGGGGCTGGGATCGAACGCAGAGAAGCCACTCGGGGCCAGGAGGGCGGATCCAGGGCGGCCTCTGCCCCTAACTGTGTGACTGAACTTGAGTTTCCTTATCTGAGAGAGAAATGAGTGGGATAATTGATTTCGAAATTCCTTTGACTCTTAAGCTTCTTATGAATCCTAATAATTCTATTCCACGGTTTTAAAGCTCTTGACTTAGAGCACACCAACCCAAAAAGGAAAAAACTTTGTTAAAGTTCTGAGGGAATATTGACGACTTTGTTTTGCACTTTCTGGGCACCAGACTCTTAACTGTAATTATCCACTGAGACTCATCCAGTGATCATTGATATTTGATCATCCGGTGTGTGTGCACATGTGCACACGTGGGTATGTTTTGCTCAGGACTTTTCCTTTCCAATTAAATTTTTTGGAAGTGATAATGTAGTTACGTGATTCAAAAGTCAAATACAAAAAGGGATAGATGGAAAAGTCTGACTCCTATTCTCTATCTCCCTGTTATTTCTTCCCTATAAGCAACCTCTTCTGTTTCTCCTTGAATATTGTTCTGGTGTTTCTTTATGTAAATGAGCAAATATATTGTTGACCGCCCAAGTCTGATTATTTGTCTGCACGTCTCCTTCTCCACTTAAGTCTTTGGCATCATCCCACACCTATATTTAGACTGTGTCCTCATTGTTTTTTAATATAATAGCTGCATAGTATTTCACTGTGTAGGGGTGTCATAATAATTTATTCAACCCATCTTCTACAGATGGACACTTGCTTTGTTTCCAATCTCGTGTTATTGCAAACAATGCTGCAATGAATAACTTTGTAAATATGTATTTTTGTATGTGTGCAATTACTTCTGCAGGATAAATTCCCAGAAGCAGAACTGCTAGGTCAAAGAGCAAATGCACTAGAGATTATACTAGATATTGCCAAATTGCCCTCCAAGGTGTTCTATCATTCTGACATTTCCACCTTCATAGAGGGGGGCCTATTTTTCCACACTTTCCCCAGAGCAGGTTGTCAAATCTTTGGACTCTTGCCATCTGGTAAGAGAGGAATCTGATCAGTAACTCAGTTTAGTTTGGATTTTATTTTCTCTTATAAAGAATGAGGAACTCAGCCTTTTGAAGGCAGCAGAAGGATTTATTAAGACTGGCTGAGTATACCCCACAGTAAGAATGCTCTTCGTTTTACTACTTGTTCTCTGACCTGGAAGCTCTCAACCGGCTGCGTATTGGAACCACCCAGGGAGTGTCTAATGGCTATGGGAGCCTGGGTCTCGCCCTAAACCAGTGAAAGCAGAGTCCCTGGATACGGATGCAGCTCATCGTCTCTTAAACTGGAGCTCTCTGGCTCCCGTGTCTGTTTGTTAGTATGTTTTTGGCCAGCTGTGCTCTTTCTCTGTGGCGTCTGGGACCAGCTTCCTTCTTCTCCTTTTCCTTAGCCATAGGAGAGACATTTAAAGTCTTTTTTTGTAGCAAGCATTGCTTCTCGCTTGGGAATGAAGCTGCACACACAGATTCTCCACTGTGACATGTCACAACAAGTCCCTTGTAGCATCATTAAACACGCGCCTTGGTGGCCCGGCAGTTTGTCCCTTCCCTCCCAGCCACTGCAAGTCCTGCCGGTCTGTAGTGTGTGACAGGGTACGCGGGCCAGTCCCGCTCACTCTGTTCTGCTCTAACCCACCTCCAGTGATCCCAGCTTTGCTAGTATAGAATTGCCTTAGATTTTTCAGGGACTAAAGTGTATTCCAAATGCAAGTAATTTATATTGCTAGCATGCATATGTTCAAATAAGTATCTTCACGTGTGTGTGTGTGTGTGTGTGTGTGTGTGTGTATTCCTAGAAATAAAATTGTGAAACTCTGTCCTGCGCCAATGTCAAAACCATCTTCTGTAACTGTGAACTCTCGCTCAGGAATTTAGCAAAGTGACAAAACCTTGGTTGCATCTCTGATACATCCGTCAAAAACTACTGGTGGCTGGAGGTGCTAAGATTCTTTTTCTTGAATGCCAAGGAAATGTTAAGATTTGATCCAAGTGGTACAAAGGCTGCAAGTGGTAAGTGTGTTTGTGCTTCTCCCTCAGGCCCCGCAGAAAAAATCATGCACCTCTTTCTACTTCAGGCGGGGAAAGTGAATTGGCTTCAGCATAGCGGGTTCTTGTGGGGGAGCAGGAAAGAAAGGGGGTGCAGTATCTCTCAGGGTGGGAGTGAGCTGTCCTTAGGGTCAGAGGTCACTATCTCCTGCAGCCTGGGGGCTGCCCCTGAGTCAGTGGCAGAACTGCCCAGAGCGGGTAGAAGCAGGTGGAGAGGCAGAGCCCCACCACCCATGACAGCTCTCGCTTCCTGCTCCAGAGAGTTGCAGTGGGCACCGCATAACCGCCAGGACCTGGCCTGGTCCACCTGCAGCCACTCAGATAAGCAGTGCTCTTGGGTGGCGTGGGCCAGGGATAATCTGCTCCCTTTCTCACACCCTCTGCAGGGTTATCTGGGTCAAGAAAGCCAGAAATGGAGAGATTCACCCAATGAACTTGGGGGGACCAAATGAGAACTATATTGAAAACAGCTGATCATTTTCCACTCTTTGAATTGTGTTAGTGACTCCAGAGCACAGTTTCTGACCACTGTGGTGCCTCGGAAAGGTGGGGCGAAGGGACTTAAAGCGAGCAAAACCCTCACATTTACTGTGGCCGAGGCTGCGGTTGTCTTTCCTGTGAGCACAGCAACGGCCTCATTTCGATGAGGAGTGTGGCTCTCTCCCTGTCCCCATTCTCCCAGGAGGAACTGCCCTCTCTTTCAAAAGGGTTCAGAGACTTAGAAACCCAGAGAGCAGGACCATGTGCTGGCGGTGATCGTATGACGAAGCTGAGGCCACCGAGATCCGCCGAACCCAAAATACAGCCCTGACTCTGGCGTTCTCAGCAAGGCGATTTTCCTTTTGGCCAAATACGTCCACAAATGAAGACCACAAATTTCAGCTGACTGTGCTGTGAATTCAGAAGTTTCTTCACGAACAGGGAATATGTGAAGTTGCATCTGGCACTGAGATCACAAAATGGGGAAATTTTTGAGATCAGCATTTTTGAAGCAATGGGGCATGATTTTCTTTCTACCACACAAGTCCCCAAAAAGCTGTTGTCTAAGAAATCCCCGATATATCTCCACGGCATGGGGGTAGATCTTTATTCTTTGTAAAGTTTCTGGGAACAACAACAACAACAAAAAATCGGACAAACTAGTTCTTCAGCATCACAAATTCAAAATAAATACATTCATTGAATTTTAAATTTTTTACCTAGTTGTTTGGGCAGCCGCAATGCCCACGCCAAACACTGGTCTGGTTTTCTTTTGGTGACAGCTAGATAAATTGAGGTTTTTCCCTTCTTGGCCTCTTCTTGACCTTCCTTTTCTCCCTATGCTAATTATAAGATGACAAACCTCTCATTCGGGGTGATTACTTGGTAGTCCCAGACACTGCTCTTTCCCCTCTGCGCCCCCCTTCCTCTGTGATTATGAGACAAGAAAGAGAGCGCAGTGCAGAGCGGAAAGGACCCGGAAAGTTAGGCTCCAAAGGAGGGGGCCGCCTGGCAGCCCCAGGTCTTGGAGGTGCCACTACAGGTCCTGCTCTGAGGGTTTCCCTTTCCCAGCCCTGGGGCGAAACCCACCAATGCAATTTTCTGCATCTCATTCCGATCCCATGAAGGTTCTCATTATATTTTCAACATGAAACCTCAGCATTCAAAACTAATCATTTTAGGATGAAAATGAAAAGATAGGAAAGCCTCAGTCAGCTGGACCAATTGGAGACACAGAGTCCGCAGCTGAGCCTGTCCCCTCCCCTCCAGGGGGATGGACGAGTGGGCCCCAGCGGCCGGTGTACACGTGTGACCCCTGTCTCGTCTTCGTGAGCCCCCGCCCACCGCACCTCCTGCGCCGTCCTGTCCGGAGACCCCCTCTCTTTTTCAGTAGCCCTGATGGGAAGAGCAGGAGTTGAGAAACTTCCTTAGGAAGCTGGCCAAGTCCTGGTCTCCTAGGACTTATTCGAGGAAAGGACATGGGGAAAATGGCATTCTACCGTGGCTCCAGGGCTCTGGCTGCCAAAGAAGCTTGTCCACAGTCGACATTAGGAGGAATTTCACAGGACGAGTACGCCAATCAGTTTCTTAACGACATGTCTTTCTAGAGAGAGTTGCCCATAAGGTGGGGAGAGGTGCCCCAGGTTTGCCTAGGAAGGAGCCAGCCCTAGACCCAGCCTGGCAGAACCCCAGCTAAGTTCCCCTGCAGAGCGTAAGGTCGGCTTTCGCCTCAGCACAGTGCATTCAAGAGTTGAGCAGTGGCCAAACAGGTGTTATTTGGTCTAGAATCATCACAGTCCTTGCTATTTGCATCGTAGTGTGCACTCAACCTTGTTTGCTTTTAGTCTTCAGAAACCTTCTTCCCCAAGGGATCAATTAGTGGGAAAGAGGTGGATTTCAGACATCGGAGCTGCAGAAGGTAACTGATCAGCCTGGCCTACCTGGCCGGTAGGTGCATGCGGGTCTACCAGGAAGCTCAGGATTGGCAACCCTGCAGGGGCGCTGGAGCAACTGGGGTGGATGGGCTCAGGGACGCCCCCACACTGCTCCCAGGAGGCCACCAGGGGCACTGGAGGTGGACATGCACCCAGATCTGCAGGGACAGAGACTGCCCAGCCAGGCCAGCCCTGGGAGGGGCCTCAGCACAGGGGGAGGGGACAGTTTTCTCTTAATAGAGGGTGAGGACGTGAGGGCCTTTGGTGACATTTTGGTTACAGATCCAGAATTTGGATGTATTTTATACCACTGCCACAAAAGGAGCAGAAGTTTTCATTTACAGAGTACAATTCATACATACATGGAAAGTAAGCAAAATAGCAAAGTCTGAATGTACTATTTTTGGAGAGACTACGTGGTGTAGTTAAAATTTTTTTCCCAGCTTTATTGAAGTACACTTGACTAATAAAAGTTGCATATATTTAAGGTGTATGAGGTGATGTTTTGACATATGCTTACATTGTGAAATGATTACCACAATCAAGCTAATTAACATGCCCATCACCTCATATAGTTAATGATTGTATTCTTAGTGGTGAGAACATTTAGATCAACTCTCCTAGCAAATTTTGAGTTACAGTATTAACAGCTATAGCCACCAGGCTGTACATCAGAGCTCCAGAACTTACTCATCTCGCATAACTGAAACTTTGTATTCTTTGATCAACTTCTCCTTGTTTCTCCCACCCCCAGCCCCTGGCAACCACATGCTACTCTCTGCTTCTGTGAGTTTAACTTCTTTAAATTGCACATACAAGTGAGATCATGCACTGTCTGTCTGTGCTTTGCGAATTTCACTCAGCGTGATGTCCTCCAGGTTCATCCATGTCATCACAAATGGCAGAATTTCGTTCTTTTATACAGCTGAATAATATTCTATTATGAACACAGTTGTTCACCTGTATGCGTGGGGGGTCAGTTTCAGGATGCCTCTTGGGTACCCAAATCCACAAATGCTCATGTCCTTTATATAAAATGGTGTAGTACTTGTATATAACCAACAAACATCCTCCCATATACTTCAAATCATCTCTAGATTACTAATAATGCCTAATACAACATAAGTACTATACAAATAGTTATTATACTATATTGTTTAGGGAATGACAAGAAAAAGAAGTCTGTACATGTTCAGATGTTCAGTACAAACACAAGTATTTTTTTTTTCCTAAATATTTTGTTTGTTTGTTTGTCTTTTGAGACAGAGTTTCACTCTGTTGCCCAGGCTAGAGTGCTGTGGCAACAGCCTAGCTCACAGCAACCTCAAACTCCTGGGTTCAAGCAATCCTACTGCCTCAGCCTCCTGAGTAGCTGGGACTACAGACATGTGCCACCATGCCCGGCTAATTTTTTCTCTATATATATTTTTAGTTGTCCAGATAATTTCTTTCTATTTTTAGTAGGGATGGGGTCTTGCTCTTGCTGAGGCTGGTCTCGAACTCCTGACCTTGAGCAATCCACCCACCTTGGCCTCCCAGAGTGCTAGGATTACAGGCGTGAGCCACCGCACCCGGCCTTTTCCTAAATATTTTTGATCCACAGTTGGTCGAATCCATGGATGTGGAACCCACACATATGGAGAGCCCACCATACATACACCATATTTTTTTCATCCACTCATTTGTCCATGGATGCTCAGTTTGTTTCTACATCTTGGCTGTTGAGAATAATGCTGCCATGAATGTGGAGTGCAGAGATCTCTTTGAAATACCGATCTCATTTTCTTTGGCTATGTAGCCGGTAGTGGGATTGCTGGATCATGTGGTGATTCTCTTTTTAATTTTTTGAGGAAATTTCATATTGTTTTCCACAATGGCTGTACCAATTTATGTCTCCACCAACAGTGAACAAAGGTTCCCTTTTCTCCACATCCTCCCTAACACTTGTTATCTTTTGTGTTTTTGATAATAGCCATTCTAATAGGTATGAAGTGATATCTCACTGTGATTTTCATTTGCATTTTCCCGATGATTAGTGATACTGAGCACCTTTTCACATACCTGTTGATCATTTCTGTCTTCTTTGGATACATGACTATTTAAGTCCTTAACCCTTTTTAAAATCAGGTTATTTGGTTTTTTTCTTGCTATTGAGTTGTCTGAGTTCCTTACATATTTTGGATGTTAACCCCTTATCAGATACATGGTTTACAAATATTTCTCTCCATTCTGTAGGTTGTCTCTTCACTCTGATTTTTTCCTTTACCGTGTAAGATGCTTTTTAATTTGATGTAATCCCACTTGTCTGTTTTTGCTTTTGTTGCCTGTGCTTTGAAATCATATTCAAATAATCATTGCCCAGATCAATGTCAAGAAGGTTTTCCTCTATGTCTTCTAGGAGTTTTACAGTTTCAGGTCTTTAATCCATGTTTAAGTCTTTAATCCATTTTGAGTTGATTTTTGTACACTGTATGAGAAAAGGGCCCAGTTTTATTCTTCTGCCTGTGGAAATCCAGTTTTCCCAACACCATTTATTGAAGACACTGACCTTTCCTCATCGTGGGCTCTTGGCACTCTTGTTGAAGATCAATTGACTGTAGATGTGTGGATTGATTTCTGGGCTCTCTGTTCTGCCCCATTGGTCTATATGTCTGTTTTTACGCCAATACCATGTTGTTTTGATTACTGTAGCTTTGAAATCAGGAAGTGTGATGCCTCCAGTTTTATTCTTTTTATCCAATATTGTTTTGTCTATTTGGGAGTCTTTTGTGAATTTTAGGATCCTTTTCTACTAGTTAATTTTTTTTTTTTAAAGCATGGCTTTAAGCTCAAGAATCATTGGATTTTATTCCTAGTCCTGCCATTTCCTGATGATGAGAACTTGAGCTCTGAGTCTTAGTTTGCTCATCTTTAAGATGGGAAAATGCTGCACAATTTATTAGACAGCTGTGGGCACTAAATATGAAACTATCATTTGGCGGTTTCTCAGTAAATGCTAGTTTTCTTCTGCGTCTTCTTGAAATGAATGGAACACTTTTAGATTTATTTTCTGCTTAACTAAATCAAATTTCCTTTGGTTCAGTCCATTAAGAAGATCTTTCTGAAAAATATCAGTTCATTAATTCTGGCTTTCATTAATTCACTCAAAGGCTCAACATTTTTTAATCTTCTGTTGTGAACATTCATTCTTATTGTACCATATTGTGAGTTTAGGAGATATTGGAAATTGGGGTGGATATGACCTTTAAAATTTTGTTGTCAGTTTTCATTTTTATTTATTTTTCTAAAAAATGAGGGCATACATAAAAACAGAGTTTTATTATTTGAGTCTAAGTTAATGGAAGTTATGTTTAGGTTAATTGAGGCTATGCTTGGGGTACAATTTGATTAAGTCTATAGGACTGTAAGTTGTTTCAGGCCATTTGCAAACTTGATTTGAACATTATTTTGAAAATGGGAAGTTTTAAATCCATAGAGAAAGGACGAGAAAGGACAAGGAGATGTGTCTATTCTCTCTCCATTGGCAGCCACTGAGTCACCGTGAGCTCCATACTCCTGACCTCAGGTCTGGATGTGGTCCTGTCCTGGGAGGGCTCCTTGATCTGGTTCATTGTCCCAGCCTGGAACAGCTTGTGGGCTGTAAAGGGGCCTCTCCGCAGGTTCCTGCAAGGAGAGGGAGCCCAGGAGGAGCCCTGAGTCGTAAGCAGCAGTGGGCATAGGCAGCTGCACCATTGATCTGTGAGACCCACTGGCTGTGCAGGTCGGCCCAGCCCGGAGATGCCAAGGAGCCCACAGGAATGTGCTATCTATGAGGAGGGAGCTGAACAGTGTGTTTTTCCTCATACTAAGGATTTCCAAACTATGGGTCATGAACCATTTGTGCATAATAAAAACATTGAGAGTATGGTGACTAGCATTTACATTAATGAATACATAGAGTAGAAAATATCCAAGTGGATCTTCTGTAGTGAGGCTAAACATTATTTCATGAAAACTTTATTTCAATTGTGCATGTGAGTGTATGTGTGGATCCTCGGCCATGACATAAAATGTAGTTCTTACTGTAGGTTAAGGTCAGACAAGGTTGAAACGCTCCTGTATTGGCAATGGGTTCCCTCGTGGAGGAGTCTGGAATGGTCTTCATCCCGTGTAAACCATGAGTGTCAGATTTACAAAACATCAGACCTGCAATATGCTCATTTTGTACATTCCTCCATATCTTCCTCAAACAAAAATAAGGAGAAAGATTATGATGCCAGAACTTTGCAGTCAGGAGAAGGGACACGGTGAGCAATCAGAGTGGGGAGGTACGTGTGTCCTTCAGCTCTACCAACAGGGAAACTCCTGCCTTTGGTGGGAGCAGGGATCCCCTCTTCGTTTTCTTAAGGTGAGTTGTGTTACTCTTCACCTTGACTGCGGCTTTCCTTCCTCTCCTTGAGTGCCTCTCCCCAGATGCCAGAATGCCCAAACTTTCTTCAGACTGTTGCTAATTAATTATTGTTATTTAATGTTAGCATTTCCAACAAAATCCTGGAGCAGTTTCAACCTCAGCTGCAGACATCAAGGTGCACAGTCCTTCATCCCCAGCTCCACCGAACTAATCAGCACCGCATGAGAAGGGTTTCGTCCAGGGTGGGACAAGCCCTGGATGGGACAGAGGAGGAGGTGGTCTTTGGTCCTTTACCCCCACACTGTGTGTCCTTGGTCAGTCATCTCCCCTCCTCCCACCTCTTCTCTGGAGCCACAGACTGAGGGAGGACCTACTCTAGAACAGCCCGAAACCCCCTCCCAGCTGCAACCCTTCCTGTCTGCAGTCCACTCTCTTTATGTTTAGGAACAGCAGTTTCCCTCTACTTCCTCTGTCTCTTGAATGTGGCTTAAAATGTAGGCTGACTCCTGTCTCTGGGGAGAGATCAGCTTCTGAGGGATGTTGGTAATACGCATCTGATCGAACCACACTGGAGCCACATGTGCTGCTTTGGGGGTTGAATGGACGCCAGGATTGATTTCACTGGGTTGGAATCAGGGAGGTCGTCTGTATTTACAAATTATTTAGTATTGATAAACCATTTTTCAACCAACCCTCCCTCTCTAAATTCAATTAATCCCATGCAGTGTAGACGAACCTCAAGGCTCTTGGCTCCAAGATATGAAGAGATAAGAACCTAAAGTTAATGCTGTAGATGCCAAGCCAGTGATCCCATGCGTTGGCGCTTGTCTCCCACACGGTGCTGGGGGGTGTCTGTTGGGTGAGTGTCGTAGTTTTCCTACATGACATTGATCTCTAAGGACTAGTGATGCCTGCAGAATATTTCCAACTTTCCCTTAAGAACCTATTAATAATGAGGCCTATTATGCATGCATTTGTCTGAATCCATTTAAAATCTATTTATATTTCCCCCCAACATCCTTAGCATAATTTGCTCCATATGTTTACAACTTAGTATAGTAAACAGTATTTTCTTCTATTTGTCACCAAGACAACCTCCTTCAGCTTTAGCTTAGTGTCCCACGGTTTTGTGACTGGCCAGGCCCTCGTCCAACCTCTCTATTCTGAGGTCTCAGTCTCTTCTTTTGAGGCAGGGAAGTCACCCATGTGAGACCATCACTGTGGTGGAGCCCCAGCCCCTGTAGAACCTGGGATTGTCTCCCTGCTCGTCCCATTCTAGACTTTTCCTTAGATTCTGCTTGCTGCTTGCAGGTAGAATTATCCATGATATTCTAGAGACGAGTAACTTCTTTGTGTTTTCTGAACCAGATTTCTTTAACATAATGATTCAGAGTAATATCTGGGTTATTAATAAAATTCATAATGAATTATATTCAGACAAAAATAGACCTCACAGTTCACCAGGGAGGGGCCCTCATCTTTCCAGATGAGTCAATTAAATCACTGAGAACCTGTTGTAGATCTGCTCTCAGAGAGCCAGCCTTATAGTACCCTCATATTCCAGTGAGAGAACATATACACTCACACAGCGAAAACACAGAGGGAGCAAAACAGCCATCGATGCCTGTGTGGTCACAGTCTCATAGTCATTTTGTTCTGAAGAGGGAATCGCAACAAGACCATGGCTTGTCTCTAGACTATCACCGAGAATTAGAAGAACAGACTGTAATCTTATGAAATTCACCTTCATTTGAAAAAGATCAGAGAAGAAAATGTCATTAACTTCATGAATGAGGCAGGGTTTTAGCTAGTTCTTTAAAACATGGTAACATGTAAATCAACAATAAAGGAAGATTAAACAAAGAACGTTTATTCGGTGCTACCTGCTCTTTATTACAGCAATTGTGGTAGGAACGATCGTCTCCTGTGGTCAGGAGGAGGAAGCTGATAGGCAGAGAGACCAGGGGTCTGCCCAGGGCCTACCCTGAGCGGTGCTGTCGTCCACCAATCTTCGGAGCCTGTTCCCGAGGTCCTGGGCTTGAGCACGGAGTTCAGCGTGGACCTGTGCCCTGGCCTCCTGCACGGTGCTTCCTGATTGTCTCTGCTCCTCCTGGCTTCCGACAGCCTGAATTGCTTTCCCAGCCATGGTGTTGCTGCCCCTGTGACCTGGGGCTTGGTTCTGCCCTCCCGGTTTGGACCCTTTGCAAACTTCCCTGTCCCAGCGCAGACTCCATGAGCAGCCACAGCGTCAGGGCCACCCAGCCTCGCCCAGCTCTGCCAGTGGGACCCGACTTTGGTTCCAGGAGCAGATCTCAGACCTGTTGGATTTTAATTTAAAGTCTGTGCTTCCCCTCCCTGCATGTCCCCTCCTAGAGAAATGACAAGACATCTCCAGTGGGGAGAGGGATGGCAGGTGGTCTGTGGCCTGTCATTCAGCCTCCAGCACTGACCCTAGGGGACATATTTGCTGCTCCTCATTTGCTTTCACAAACCAGACAATGGAACAGATTAAAATTGCCCAGGAGTCATTGAAGTGAAAAAAAAAATGCTCTATTTATTTTTTTTTAATCAAATAAAATCTGACTTTATTTCCTACTTTGCGAGCTTAGTGAAAAATTCTGTTTCGGTCACTTTTCAGGGCTTTCTCTCTGTCTCCTTCTCCTTCTCCTCTCGCTTGACCTTTGGATCATACAAGGGACCGGAGCCTGCACTGATCAGGAACACGAGAAGGGAGGTGGGTCCTCATTCTGTGGTCCTGTGCTCCATGGTCCTCGAGTGGCTGGATCTCGCCAGCCCCACCGTCCTTTCCCGGGCACACGCGCATCCCAGCTTGGTAGCAGTGAGGCTGGGGTAAGGAATGGATTCCACCTAAAGGGATGTGGCAGAAGTGACATAGGCCACCTCCTAGAGCAGCCACAAAGCCCTGATGTGATCCTCTAGACCAGCTCTGTCCACTTGAACTTTCTGCAAGATGGAATGCTCTATATCTGCACTGTCCAATGTGGTAGCCACTAGCCTCATGTGACAAAGGATCTGAATTTTTAATTTTGTTAAATTGAATTAGCCACATGTGGCTAATGGCTACCATATGGAGGGTAGAGATCTATACTTTTTTCCCTGTTTCATGGTGACCTTGGAAGTCACGAGATTTGGAAGGCATAGCTACGAGATTGAAACGGTCTGGGTCCTTGCGTGGACAACTGACCAAGGAAGCTGCTTTACTTACGCTTCACTCACTTTGCACGTCAGAGGTTTCAGGACATACCTGTCGGCGCAGCACCGCCAGCCTGTCCTCACTAGTGCCGCGCCCAAGGCCTGGCGGGCCACCGTGCTGCCTTCCATCCGAGTCGGGTGCTCCGCCGGCTCTGCTCCCTGCGCTCGGGAGCCCGCACCTGCCCAGGTCCTTCCTGCTCCCCATTAGTCAGTCAATTCTCTCTCCAGCCTTTGAACTATCCAGACTCACCCACATCTGCCCTGCTGGGATAGGTTAGCCCAGTGGGCCTAGACGTTGGGGGAGAAAAAGTCTATTTTGGTTTTTCCTCCTGGGCCCTACCTAGCAACTTCTCTATTCTTTCCTAATGAGCCTGCCACCGTGAAAAACAAAGCACGAAATTTCTCAATAAGTACTGCACTGTGTTAAATTATTAATAAATCATCTAGATTTAGCTATAGTTACTGAGCTCTGGGAGTGGAGATAAGGGAAGAAATTATTTTCCTTTATCCGTGCCAAGTTGGCACTTTGGTCAAAGGCCCTAGACCCTGGCATGGGAAGTTCCACAGCAACAGTTTATTGGAAAGTGTCACCCAGCCGGGCAGGCCAAGGGAACTCGGCTCCCACCCCACGCCCTCCTGAGTCCAAAATCAGCATCCTACAAAATCACTTTCCTCCAGTGTGTTAGGAAGAAATGCATATTTCACTGAAATCTTCAGTAAAGTTTCTTAGAGAAAGGGAGAAGAAAAATCCCAGGTCACAGCCCTTAGTAAGTCAAATTCCCATCGAGTACGCCCGTTACTGTCCCTGTCCCGGCTCAGTCTTCCTCCCTTGCCGGCCGTGTCTTCTCTCCTCCCGCTCGGCCCTCGCACAGCCCCTGAGAATTCCTTCTGCCATCTGAGGAGCTTTGCTTTCTCCCTCAACTGTGTCCCTCACTCAGAGAGGCAAAACCTCCCGGAGTCAGGCAGTGCGACGTTTCCGCGCAGGCACCCCCGCACCGCCACCGCCCAAAGCAGCCCAACGAAAACAAACAGCGCTATCATCCCATTGTTGGAGGGGGACAGGGCAGTCTCAGCCGCAGCCTACCAGCTGCCTCTGTCTTCCTTTCAGATTGTCTCATCTTATCTTTCCTTGGGAGGGGACACCTTGCTTTGTTAGCGGCTGCAGCTGAAGTCATCTAGGCCGGGAGAGCCTGTCCTTTGAAGGGGGCCTGCCTTTCTTGACCCGGCCTGTTTGCCCTCCTGCAGCCACAGCACAGGCCCTGCCAGCTCCCCGCCGTGGACTCGAAGCTCTGACTGCAGCTGGGTGGAAGGAAGCGGGCTCTGGCCAAGGCTCATTGTTCCTGGAGCGGGTCACCACATGAACGGTTCAAAGCAATACTGTCCTTTTGCTCTGCTCTGGAGTCCCGTGTGTGTTCCCCATCCGCCTCTATTATCCCGACTGCCTTATTTTTCCTCTTGCTCCAAACCAAACACTGTTTATCAGTCATAGGAAGGGCTTTGCAATGTCTCTGCCCACGGTGCAGCGTGACACACAGGGCTTCCTGTGCAGCGTGGCCCTGCGCCAAGACGATGGAATTAGCCCGTGGGGCAGATCAGAGAGTCCCGGGCTCCGACTGTCCACGCCAGGCCGCGGAGACAGATCCGTCCTTTTTCTGCCTGTGTTGCTGAACCAGATGGAAACTTCAAAGCCCGGGGTGACTGGACCTTTCTCAGGGAGGACTGCACAGAGGGTGGCTCGGCAAAGAGCTTGGGGGGGGGCGTGGATTACTGTTGAGCAGTGGAGGTCTCAGCAACATTTGTGCTTCCAAAGCTACCCCGAGCACGGCAAACTCCGTGGGATGTCACGCCCGTGCCGTCGCTGGAAGTGGAGGCGTTGGTGGGGTCGTGACCACGCTTGTCCTTTGGAGACAGCCCTTCTGTGAGCAGAGCCCTGGTCTGGCTGGGGAGGCCGAGGCGACCCCTGCCCAGCCCAGAGCCTCCGCTCACCAGGCACACGGTTCGTCACGCTCCCTCACCCGCCAGGGGCCCGGTTTCATTAGCCGTAACTGAGGAAGCTGGACTCGTGGCCCATTGCCCTGTGATCGAGCCGCTTGGTGGCGAATGCTGTAGGGTGCTGGCTGCATGGGACAGAGCACGCAGGTGACTGGGAGCACATATCCCATGACGGACATTCACAGGGTCACTCCTGCATTGCAGGGCTGGGACTGGGCTCTGGGAGTACAAGGTCAGCTAAGGGACAGTCTCGGCCCTTGAGCCACGCACAGTCCAGTGAAGGAGACACGCGAGTAAACAAACAATCCGGACTTAGCGTGGAGGTGGCGTCCTCTCTGCAGGTGCGATGTGCTCGCAGAGGCCTAGAGAGGGGCCTGCTGCGGCCTGGAGCACTGGGGTGGCTTCTCGGAGAAGTTTGATTTCCCGCTTGAAGAGGCCGAGGGAGGGTGAGGAGGGGGGCGCTCCAGGCAGAGGAACAGCCTGGCTTTGCCTGGAAAAGGACTGTCCTCCCCCACCCTGCAGATGCTGTTCCCTCAAGCTGGGCCACATGAGCCCATCCCTGGCTCACGCCCCAGGGGACCAGGGGGCGGACATCTGACTTCGGGGCAGCCAGCCTCGAGCTCACGCAGGGCTCCGTGACTTGTGGCCTGGATTGCAAAGGTGAGCCAGCCAAGTCAGGCCCGGCTCGGGGTGTTCGGATTGGGAAACGAAGAGACTGTCGCCAGTTATCTGGGGGAACTGAGGTGAGCGTGCAGGAAAGGAGGGGCTGACAAAGTGCTGGGGCCACGGTGAGCAGAGCAAGAGGATGAGGAAGGGGGACCGCGCAGGCAGTGGAGGCCTTGGGTATCTTCTCCTATCCCCTTGCCATGGTGACACCCCCAGAAGGCACCTGCCTCCAGGCCTGGGAGCTTCCGCATTCCTGGTCTCCCGAGGCCCTGTTATTTTATTGGGATTCTTTTTGTTCCTTTTGGTTGTAATCCTATAAAGTTAAAGAAAACATAATTGTACAGATAAAATATCAACAGACACCCATGTGGCCATCACTGAGAATTAGCTAATGTTAGAAATTTGTCTTTTATGCTTTAAAGATAATACATTGTAGTAGATACAAAAATTACAACTAAAAACTAAAGTTGAGTATTCCTTTTTTCCCTTCCCTGAACCCTCATTCTCACCGTAGGAGCAGCCAACGAGGACGCAGTGGCCTGCGTCTGTGAACACTGCATGCAGGGCTGGGTCAGGAAAGAGATTTCCAGAAGGTCCGGTCTCACTCCCTGGCGTCTCGTCACATGGCCACTCCTAGGTGTGAGGGAGGCTGAGAAGTCTGTGTGTTTTATGTTGCTGTGGTTGCCTCGTTTGTTTGTTTTTTTAATCTGACATATTGCTTGGAAGAAAAAATGACCTTGTTAAGGTGGAAAGAGAGAGTGTGCTTTGGGGGCAACAAGCTGGACCTGCCAGCAAGATGTGGGTATTTACGTCGCTGCCGTGGCTGGTGCTTCTGTAACTCATCTCTCTCTCTCTCTCTCCCTCTCTCTCTCTGCAAGGTGCCAGAGCACCGCTGCCGTGTGCCATGGGTACGTTTGTACAACTCCGCTTAGGATCCAGGGGGCTCCTTTACTTCCGAGAACTTCTGTCTCCAATTTCGAAACACCCACTCTGCCTTCTCTACAACCACCCTTTGCTTATTCCAGAACATCGTGTTCTATCCTCCATCCTCTCCAATTTCCTTCTCATAGTTTCTATCCTTTTGCCTCTTGTACTAGATTCTTATCTGATTTCTTTGGAGATATTTTCTAGTTTAATTATCTGTTGAGCTGTGTCCTAATTTTCTATTCAACTATCCATCAAATTGTGTTTCTTTAAAAAAACTTTAATGACTTTAGTTTACATTTCTACTCTTTCAATTTGGCTGCTCTTTGTGTTGATTTCTCTCTCTCTCTCTTTTTTATAGGGTTCCACGCTTGCCTTATGACATCTCTTTCTTCCTTTATCCCTTTGGACTTGAAAAAATATTTATTTTATGAAGTAAGATTGGTTATGAGTTTACAATTGTTAAAACTAGGTGATGATGCTTCTCTGTTTTCCCTGTTGCATATGTTGGATATTTGCCAATAAAAAGTTTCAATGGTGATACAGGTATTCACTTAAAGTGTCCTTTGGATTATTCACTTCTTCTCCCTGGTTCTTGGAGTGGCAGGTGACTCCTTGCGGCATCTGCTGACTCTCCCCGAGACTCGCTTCCTTGCAGCCTTCGTGATTGTCCACTGAGAGTGCTTCTGGGGCAGGTGCTGTTTCTGCAGGACGCACAGACGTTGAGGCTTAGGAAATGGCCCCAGGGGAAGGCTTGTACAATTCTGCAGCATTCAGCATGGCCAGAGACTGGCTATCTTACAACTAGTAAGCAAAGACCCCTTCTCTGGGCAAGGTGCTGGTTCCCCGAGGAAGGGAATGGATGAGTCGAGGAATGAATAAAGAAAGAGATGTGATTAGAATGCCTTGCACAGACCAGCAGTGAGAAAGTGCTGAGAATTGGAGGAACTCATTTAACACAATCTCTGTGCCTGACGTCCAACACAATAGACAAAACAAAACAAAAAGGAAACCTTGAGGTCAAGGCCAACTCTTTGATTTTTCTCAATTTAACAAACATCTTTTCTTCACATACGGCTTGCTAGGGAGGGTGAGTGATCGTCCCTAAGAAGTCTTTTTGCTTCTTTGGTTTTCCTATGCACTCATGTTTAATGAAGGTTTATTAGTGGCCTGGCTTCCAGCCTCGGGGAGCTGACAGGAAAAGAGATTTAATGCAATTTGTTGGTACCCCGGAGGATGCGGCCACTCCAAAGCAACGAGTCTGCAGCCGAAGGAAGGAGGCCTGTGGGCATAGGGGAGGGGCTGGAAGGCCGTGCTTCTCCACCAGGCTCTGCTCTTAGCTTACGTGGGGCCTTGGGGAGCCACTCAGCTCTGCTGGGGACTCCAGTCGCCTGCTCTCTGCAACGTGGAAGTTGGACTCTTTGTGGCTTTTCAACCACCTTTGATAAAACCTAAGGTTTTCTAAACACTGAACATTTAAACTGCCTGAAGAAAGCTTTAATGCTGTCTGCTTGAATCTTTCTGTAGTTTAACTTGAAAAAAATTTTGTTTTGTTTTGCTTGTTTTTTCTTCTCTAGTGATTTCCCCATCTAGCATTTTTGGATATTAGAAGCACCCCAGAGACGCGAGGCTTTCGGTTCCTGCTGCGACGCAGTCACAAAGCCCAGCAGTCCAGGGGGCTCGGCCCTCCTGGCTGCCTTTCCTCACTTCTCTGTCACCTCCCTTCTCAGTTTGGGGTAATCTGTACTGGGACTGGAGGGCGAGGCCTGTGCAAACTCGGGGTGTCCCTTAAGGAAGAGAGAAGCCACATTCGTTAATGCCTTAAATCTGCCCGCGATGATGAGTTCTGCCCCAACACAGAGGATCTAAAATAAATTATGGAGTGAGCCCAGCGTAAATTCAGCATTTCCAGACTATTCTCTGTCCCTGCTTGGACAGGAGCTCAAGCTTTAGGTCTTAACACCAGTCTCAGAAGGACATCTGGGTGGTACTGATGCTAATAAACACAGATGGAACTCAGGAAGATTTTTAGAAGGTTTAAACAGAAAAAAGACTTTTCCCACCATTCTGTGCTGGATTTTAACTTAATTGAGTCATTTGCTCCAAACGCTTTGTGGGAGAAAGTGTGCTCAGAAACAGGCAGAGCACAGCTCAAATTATCAAATGTACTTTGGAAGGTGCCAAGGTCATGAGAAAATGCAGGGCTGCGGGACGTGCATGGTCACGTCCCTTCCGCAAGTCTGGAGGTGTGGGGTTTTCACGTGGTTCACCTGGTGCAGGACACAGCCGGGGAAAACACAGAGGGCTCCGTGCTGCATGTCTCCAGTTTCACACTTCTCTCAGGGCAGGGTGACCGGGGCTTGAGAACTCCCACGGGGATAATGATAATGAAACCGGGAATCTTTTCCCCCACAAACATTTAGGTAGAAATTCTGAAGCTGTATCTGTTTCCACCTGGATAAAAATATTCCGGGATGGCTGGACGCCTGGGGGTCTCCTGGCAAGCTGAGGCCTTAAAGGGAGGCTTCCAGAGGGTCCACTGCGGGTCCCGGAGCCCTGTGCAGAAAAACCGACAGCCCTGCCCCTCTGCCATAACCAAATAAAAATTAAATCATCAGTCTTTAAGATGTGGTTCTGCCATTCCACGTGCTGCGCCATCTGATCCACGTTCCCCCAGGGCGAGTTTGCCTCAATCAGCAGTTGGCGCTTTGCAGGGCCTTTGATTTCCGAAAGATCAAATCTGACACCAATGAGGATCTGCTTGTATTCCCTGGACCTTACCATTGGCTCCATCACAGTTAAGTATGATTCGAAACACAGAAATGCTGTTGAAATAAGCCGTTTGACCTCTTTTTGAAGGCATTTATAACATATGAACCTAGTTGAATGTAAATTTGTTGATATGGGCATTGAACTTTTCCACACTGCTATTCTCCCTCCTTTTTAATGAATTGCCTACCCCAGAGAGAAATGGCTAGAAAGTCGTTTTTGTCAAGAAAACCCTTTCCTTTGTTTTCTTATAGGGGTCCCTGCTGCTGCTGAAGTTTTGGCAGCTGTGGGGCCCACACGCTGTCTCTCAGGGATTTAGCTTTGTTTTTTAGCGTTTTAATTAGAATCATTACAATTCTGCACTTTATGACATCTCTTTGGGGTGGCGGGTGCTACACGATCATCAGTCCAACGAGCCGCCAGCTCCCTGGGAGGGATGAAAAGATGAAGGCCCAGCTTTCCAACCGTCCTGCTGATGACTGGAACCAGCTTACAACTCCAGAAACGGCCCCCAGTGCTGCAGGGCACCACCTGGGCCAGAGCACGTCCATCAACACCCAAGTTAACCTTCGTGAGTGGCTGCTACAGACACCTGGAGCACGGGGCACAGGGGACGGGAGACTCCCCTAGAGTGTCGGAAGCAGCTGGGAAGTTGCTGGATCGGGCTGCCCATAGGCAAGGGCATCTTCCAGGAAACGGCTTTTTGGAGAGGTGGATTCCGAAGGACAGAGAGTCCTGGGTTTAGGAAGTGACTGTCCCTTTGCTGGCTGTGCCATTGTGCCTCTCGATAGTTCCATTCCCTCATCTATTTCATGGGGATGGTAAAATTCCACCCCGCGGGGTTCTTATGGAGGTTACAGTCTATGTCCACACACCTAGAACCCGGCGTGGATTCTCAATAAATGTTTATCGAATGTAAAAAGGTATTAAATGAAATACAGAGGCTAAATATTCTCTTTAAAAAGAGAGCTTGAGGGAAAAGGGCTTAAAGACTTGGCAGATTGAGACCCGGATTTCATCTCGTCTGAAATTTGCAGTTGTCCATGTTTTTAAATTGAAGGAATCTTTAAAGCACTAATCATTAGTTCACGCAAATCTTTCCCCGGAAAAACATGGAGTCAGGTGCACATGGAGGAGGAGAGAGAGTGGGCAAGCCCCAGCACCTGGGGTGACAAAAGCAGCTGGTGACCAGGCTCAGTGGAGAGACCACCGCACTCATGGGGATGGTGCAGGCAGAGGACTGACTTTGCAAAATGAACTGCAAGCACAGACGCCTTTGGTGTAAGTTTGGGGGGTCAGCTCTGTCTTTGGTAAAGTAGGATTCCTCTTTATTTATAAGCCTATGCTAATGACCGTTTACATCTTTTTTTTTTTCCCCTTCTCTTTCCAGTGCTCAGAGAAATCCCGTTTATGAGTCTCCAGCCACTTAGAAGCTGAAAACAGCAGGTACTCACTCTCCCAGCCTCCCTGGGAGCCACAGCATAAGAACTCAACAGAACACAGCCTGCATCTTGAATTGGGATCTAGTGACATGGGCAGAGGGCAGCAGCGTCAGCAGGCCAGGAATGGCACTCGGGGCCCATGCCGGGGTGGCCAGAGGGCAAGCCCCAGCTCGCAGTGCCTGGCTGGAAGGGTCGAATGTCCTTGTCAGCCAGGCCCGGGGTGGCTTTGAGGTGTTAATAAATTCATCTTCTGCTCAAATAAGCCAACTGGTTTCTTTGCTTGCAATGAACCAGTCTGACTAGGTATGTCTTTTTTAATTAATTTATTTAATTATACAGCTTTTCTTTTTCCTCTGTACAAAGTAGTCCATTTAAGCAGTCCATGAATTGAAGATGTTGCCTCTTTTGCAAACTATTGAGCCAAGATATTTTTTTCTTTATTGGTGTATTCGTCTTCTCTTTGCAATCAAATACTACCAGAAATTGCTCATGTTTTGAGATCAGCAACATTTATGGGGCACTGAGCTCAACTTTCCCCCTGGAGGAGACTAGAGGATATCCCTACCCTCCCCACCAATTATGTTCTCCTAGAGTCAGCCAAGGTCTCGGCCCAAATGGGACAAAATGGGAGCAAGACTCCCAAGTGGCCGTGGTGGGTTTGCATCTCGCCTGTTCCCTGCAGAGCCGTGAGGCTGCTAGGACACACAGAGGTCCCTTCACCAATCCTTCTGCTGTGGCATCAGGCAGCCCCGTGTAGAGCATTCACATTTGCCTGCCAATATTTTTCATTTCCCTGAGTTAACTAAGAGGCTGGGTTGAGAATTTCAAAGTAATTCAACATAGATTCAATGCAGATTAAAAACTCTTCTTTCACTTTCAATGATTTCACTGGGTTTACCAGGAAGACAGAGAAACGTACAAAGAATAGGGAGCTGTTGCGTGTAATGAAAAGTTCCAGTCACTTTCGCAGACTCCGGGGTTTGACACTGATCTCTAATCTGTCACGAATCAGGCTGCTTTTCTTTTACCTTTAGAGAATTTACATACCATAGCCAGGAGAGAAACTTGACCCTGCTCACACTCCTTCAGGGGCGGACCGGGCGACACAGACGACCCTCCTAGGCAGCTGAACAGTTTGCCCTGGTAGGAAGAACCGGGCCCCTGAAACTGAGCTTCTGAGGCTTGAAAGCAAAGGTGGGTTTTCCCATTGCCTTTGTGTTTTATGAGTGTCGGGGAAATGTTGGCTGTTTACTAATTATCAAAGCTGTTTTTATGACTTCCCCAAAGGAAAACAAGAAAGGAAAGGATCCAAGTGTATTCCTTTAGGCCTGGGATGAAAGCTTGACCTTTAGTGCTCTTGGGGAACTGCATGGTTTGTAGCCCTGGAAAATAAAACTCGGAATGCATGTTCAGGAAAGCGGGGAGCTTTGAAGTTGGAAGCCAAACAGGAACAGCTGTTGAGATTGGTGCGGTGCATGCTTGGCCTCATGCGACAGACCCGTCCTGTGCACTGTCCCTGTGGCCGAGTGGCCGGTGGGGAGCGGCAAGGAGCCCTTCCTTTCCATGGGGGTTTCTTTTGGTGTCCCTTGGACTTTCAACTCCTCATTCACAAAGGACACAGAAAACGAGCCCAGAGACCTCAGGGCACCTTTGTGTCTGCACCGGGGGAAACATCGTGGCCGTATTCTCCATAGAACCTGTCTTGCATGGAAGCCGCAGATCCAAGGGAAATAGAAGCAGAGAACACGCCATTACTGCTGAAAATTAATTAGAATGATTTAAGACCATCAATCAAGTTTGACTGGAACAAAAACAATTTTTTCTTTTCAAACTTCTGACACCCTGCAATTGGCACCCAGTAGAAATTATTTTCTTCACGGAAATTTTTATTTTCTCACTAGGATCTACATATTAGGTAAAATGCCATCAATTACCACCGAAAATTAGTATAAAAATTTTTTTTTCCCCAGAAAGGATGTGAAAAATCTTTGAGGTTGTCAGTTACCATAAGTGCTGGTTCCAGTATTTATTTGCATTCTTACTTTGGTCTCTTTTCAATGGACAGGCCCTTTACGGCTTCCTTCCTGTTTCTAGCAGCGGAAATTGAACAGTAAAAATGGTAAATAACTTAGCTCTATCAGTTCCCAAGATTTAGATTCTTTCTTTTTTATATTCTCTTAAAAATCAGTTCAGCTATGGCACTTTCTAAAAATAAAATTTAGGGTTCCATTTATTGTTCTCCTTGCTTTGTGTTAACCTGTTTGAAGAATTTATGACAATGAGCCATTTCCAGGGAACATCCCTGGGTTGACATTCTCAGATGCTTGGGAATTTGGGTTTACAGCACAAATCAGTTCTGATCTGAAACTTGCAGTTTGCTGTAAATGATCTCCAAATGTAAATGTATTCACAATGTTCATCTGAATGTAATTTTGCATTGGGATTGTCTTAACACAGGCCTCTAGGTTTTTCTTCAACACATCTGGGGGTATGGACGCTGCAGTCCTTGCCCAGAAGGCAGAAGGAAGGAGATGGCACCAAGGCTTGAAAGCTACAGACAAGGGGGCTGTTGTCTGAAGAATTCAGCAGCAACCACAGTAACAAAGCCCACCCGCAACTGAGGGGCAGTGGTCGTAGGGCTCCATGCTCGAGCTGAGAATGGGAACTGCCTGGTTCAGCACAGACTGCCTGGGACAGGCCAGGAGCAGGCGGTCTCTGAGCTTAACCGTCTCTGAGTCACTGGAGTCCCAAGCCCTGGGGCTGTCGGTTCCGGTCTGTGGTGATTTTACCCGGCGGCTGAAGAGCCCGAGCCACAGACAGGCCCCAGCCT
The DNA here is from genome assembly GCA_963575035.1 of Avahi laniger. Classification (NCBI taxonomy): domain Eukaryota; kingdom Metazoa; phylum Chordata; class Mammalia; order Primates; family Indriidae; genus Avahi; species Avahi laniger. The sequence continues at coordinate 31,206 of CAUYSK010080964.1, forward strand.
GTCCAGAGGACCAGGAGGAAGACGTCCATTTCAAAAGTAAACCAGTATCCCTTGTAGGACGCTGTTATTTATGAGGTGTTTTCACTTGTATTATCTCATTTGCTCCTGGCAGAAGTCTGCAGGGCAGGAATGATCTTAGAGGAGGAGACTGAAGAGCATTGACGTGCCCTGACATGGGTCCCCGCTGGTGGCAGCAGTGCCACCTTTTGTTTTTCACTATTTAAATGAATGGCTTGGGAAAGGGGGACCAGTCTAGTCTGTGCTTCTCAAACTTAATGGCAGAGCTTGTAAACTGCAAGTTCCAATCCAGCAGGTCTTTGGGCGAGAGTCTGCACTTCTCAGGAGCTCCGCGGCCGGAGGGAGCTCGGGCCTCCGCTGCCAGCTTCGCCGCTCCGGTCCGCCTTGAAGTTCCGGAGGGAGGCCTTGCCCTGCGGCCAACCGAGCACCGCCACTGGTGCTCCCTCTGTGCTCTGGGGCAAAACTAACTCTGAACGATGTTTTCCTCTGAGCCCTCCCTAGAGCCTCAATCTCCGACTCTGGAGTCAGCCGCCCCAAGATTTATCCAGTCAACACATGTCGCTGAGGTTTTCTTATTTGCCTTGACGCCCAGCTCTCTCTGAAGATGGACCCCTCCTTGCTCTCAAGGAATTTGCATACTGCAAAACTCTTCTTTTTCCAAGTGTTTCGGATGTCACCCCGGGGACGTCCTACACGTGTCCGTGAGCAGTCTTGCTGTCAGTCACCATTGCAGCCAGGGGTTTCCCAGCAGGAGCACAGACCCCGCTCTGAGGCGAGGGTTGCTCTTCCCTTGACAGGAGCCTCCGCTGTGGCCACCCCGCTCTGGAGAACACCCCGACGGCTTTCCCGGAACGGGCGCCTGGGGAGTAAGTGCTCCCTCCCTCCGCATTATTACACTAGACGGTGGGGCTTCAGAGAACGCTGGGAGAAGGCGGGAGCTGGACCCAAGTTGTCGGAAAAACCATTCAGTGGATGAGCTTAGGGTACTGCGAAAAACACTCAAGCTGCGGAGGCTGACACGCTAAGTCCCATCTCAGGTGGCAGCCGCGCTGGGTCTGCTGGAGCAGCCTGTGGAGGGAGAACTCTCAGAGACGGTGTCAGAAGAGGTGTGCACACCCTGTTACCCATTTATCCCAGCGGGTGGGCCCCTGGGCTGTGGAGCATTCATGCCCGTGGTTAGGGTGGCATCAGCTGCTCCTCTGTGAAGTGGTTGGGGCTTGGAGACCGAGCCTGGATTTGCAGTTGTGTAACATGGAAGGCTGCGGCAAAGTTTGTCCCTTTGGTGCTCGTGGTTGGCATGCACGATGATGGGGTGTGTGTGTGTGTGCGTGTGTGTGTGTAAATGTGCGTGGAGGGGAGGCACCCAAGTTTTGCAGTTGACCAAAATCAATGTCTGAAGCATTTGGCTGTAGTCAGTTTGCGGGAGGTCACCGGTATTTTGGGAGGGATTGTGCTTTAACGGCATGAATCTTTTTTTTTTTCTTTTTTCTTTTTTATTTCAGCATAATATGTGGGTACAGATGTTTAGGTTACGTGTGTTGCCCTTGCCCCCCCTCCCCCCCTCAGTCCAGGTTTCAAATATGTCCATCCCATTGCGTGGTGCACATTAACGGCATGAATCTTTGATGGGAGATTTGAGGCCCCACGAGAGCAGGGCAGACCAGTCTCTAGGCGACCCACGTGGATGGTTAGAGCACCTGACTTCCTGGCCCTGACTGTCCAGTCAGTGTTTGTCCACAGAACCTGCTTCGACAGGGAGAAGTCGCAGAGATGTCTCCGCCAATCCCAACATGAGTGACGGACATTTGAG
>CAUYSK010080965.1:0-25129 GCA_963575035.1 Avahi laniger
AGTCCCAGCTACTTGGGAGGCTGAGACAGTAGGATTGCTTGAGTCCAGGAGTCTGAGGTTGCTGTGAGCTAGGCTGACGCCACGGCACTCGCTCCAGGCAAGAGAGTGAGACTCTGTCTCAAAAAAAAAAAAAAAAAAAAAATATACAAGAGTTTTTTGCTGAAAACTATCACAAATTGCTGAGATAAATTAAAAATGACCTAAATAAGTTCATGGATTGGAAGATTCAGTTTTACTAAGACGTCATTTTTCTGACACTGATCTGTAGATGCAATGCAATTGAAAGTAAATCCCAGTATTTTATTTTGGTAGAAATTATCAAGCTACTTCTAAAATTCGTATGGAAATACAAATTTATAAGGAATAACCAAATACTTTTGACAAGACATACTAAAATGCTATAGTATTTCAGAGAATTTGTTACTTTCCTAAGGACAGACATATAGACCAATGAGTAAGAAGAATAAATCCAGCAACAGAGCCACATATAGTGTCAGATGATTTTTAACACAAGTGTCAAGTTAAGTTAGCAGGATAAGGATCATCTTTTAACAACTCATTTTGGAATAACAACAATAAATAAACCTCAAACTTTTTCTCACACCATACACATGTGACTTAAAATATCAATATATATTAGCCCTAAATGTGTTGAATAAAGCTATAAAATTTTGAGGAAAAAGAAAGAGGAAAATTGTATGTCATTAAGTAAACAAAGCTTACATAAACAGGAGACAAAAATACAAGGCATAAAAATAAGAAAAGATAGCATTGATTTCATGAAATTAAATAAAATGATTTTCAAATGAGTTAACACTTCCATTCTTTTTTTTCCGTTTAGAAAACTTCCATTAGCCATTCTTTTATAGCACATATGATGATGACAAGTTCTCTTATAATAGTTTTCCTCCTTCTGAGTATGTCTTCATTTCTTCTTCATTTCTAAAATACATTTTCAGCAAATATAAGATTCTCGAGTGGCAATCCTTTTCATTCAGAACTTGAAAATTGTTGTATCATTTCCTTTTCGCTCCCATGGTTTCTGATGAGAATTCCACTGATTTTCGAATTGTTTTTTCCCTACAGGTAAGGTGTTGTTTCTCCCCATTGCTTTGAAGATTTTTTCTTTCCAATTTAGTTTTCTGAAGTTTGACTATGATGTATCTTGTCCATTTCCTTAGGTTTATCCTGTTTGAGATTCATTCGACTTCTTAATTATGTATGCTTACGTCTTTTGCCAGATTTTGAAAGTGTTCAGGCATGATTTCTTTGAATGGCATTTTATTCCTGCCATCTTTCTTTTGTCCTTCTGAGACTCCTATGATGTAATGTTTAGATCTTTTATTATAGTGCCACGGGTCCCTGAGGCTCCATTCGTTCATTGATTTTTCTGGTCTATTTGCTCTCTGTTATTAAGAATAGGTAATGTCTATTATTTTAACTTCAACCTCACTGATTCTTTTCTCTATCCCCTCTGTTTTTTCTGTCAAACCCATCATTTGAGCATTGTGTTCTTCTACAGCTTTACTAAATCTGCTTATTAATTTTAAGAACTATTTAATTGTTCCTATAAGATTTTCTACATACAGGATCATATTTTCTGTGAATAAAGGCAACTTTATCTCTTCCTTTCTAATGTATATAGGTTTTTCTTCTTCTAACCTTACAGTACCAGTTAGAACATCCAGTATAATGTTGAATAGAAGTGGTATAAGTGAGCATCCTTTATTATCATCAGTGGTGCATGTAAAAAGTCCTGAAATGATGAAGAAATAATTCATCATTAAGTATGTCATTAAGTATGATTAAGTCATTAAGTATGATTTTAGCTATAGATTTTTCTTATGTACCTTTCATTAGTTTGAGGACTTTCTTTTCTATCTCAAGTTTGATAATTTTTATCATGCACGAATTTTGAATTTTGTCTAACAATTTCTCTAAGATGATTATATAATCATCTTAATCATATAATCTTGATGATTATCTAATTTTTCCTTTATTCCCTAAATATGTGAATTGTATTGATTGAAATTTTAACATTTCATCTACCTTGCATAATATCCATTAGGTCATGATTTATTATATTTTTACATGCCAATGGATTTAATGTTATGCTATTTTATTACAATTTTTACATGCATATTCATGGACAATTAATCTTAGTTTTCTTATAAGGCTTTTTTAATTTTTATTTTTTAAATTTCAATTCTTATAATGTATCTATTTGTTGTTATGAGACTAATTCTGTTATAAAAAAAGAGTTAAAAAAACTCTATCCTTCTTTTATAATAAGAATTTTGGTAGGATTGATACAATACATTTCTTAAATTTTATAAAATTCACCAGTGAAGCTATCTGAGTCTGGATTTTTCTTTTTCTTAGTTGGAAGATTTTTAATAGCAAATCCTTTAGCAATACCTATTAAATTAATAAGTTTATTACTACGCAAGCTATAGAAAATGTGAAGATACACAAATTATCAATTTTATAAATAAAAAGATAATATATCATCAAACATTCTGAAAACACTAAGAGATAATACAGGAATATTTTGAAAACTTTTATGCCAGTAAATCTGACAACTTACATGAAATACACAAATTTGTCGATTTATTAGCATCCGTGGTGCATGTAACAAGTCCAGTAGCTTATCATCTGTCCAAACAGAGGAAAATCACCAAACTCCATTTCTGTGAGTACTATCTAACTTTATTCCTTTTCTCAGGGCATTTGTTCAGAAATGAAGGTAGCTCTCTCATTTTTATTGTAGAAAAGTGATGATACAAAATAGCTTCAACTATATACATGGACTCACATAGAAAGGGCACTTCTTCCTCTTATAGGAGGAGATGACCTTGGCCTAATCTTTTCTCCTAAAGAAAGGAATATTCTGTCTGATATCCAGCTTTACGTAATTATTAGCACACAGCACAAACTATACAATAATGATAACATTTGCTTAATCTCCTTTATTGCAACACCAAAAAATCCACATTTACTAACTTTAACTTTCTTGTTCTCTCTTCTTACCCAAGAACACGCCTTAGCCAATCAGGCAAAGACAGGATTGTGTGGTCAAAATCCTGGACAATGAGATGAGACACAGCCCTAGGTCTGCATTAGGGATAAAAATGTGAATAACAGTATCTAACTGTTTTCTTAACGACACCGCAGGTCACTTGCCACACTGACCCTAATGACTCTTAGAAATTCATAAATCATAATTATAAAATACTGGATACTTTCTTCCTAACTGTAGAAATAAGACAATGATATCTTGTTCCTAAAACTACCAAATAGTTCTTATAACTAATAAGTGAATTTTAGCAAGGCTGTAGAACACAGGGAACACAAGATGGATTTGGCAGAAAAATGGATGGAAGAGAAAAAAGAATCAGAGAAGTTGAAGATATAATAATAGAAATTAACTAATCTTAACAACAAAGTGCAAATAAACCAAAAAAATTAATGAATGAATGACTAGAGCCTCAGGGACCTGTGGCACTATAATAAAAGATCTAAACTTTACATCATGTGAGTCTCAGAAAGACAGGAGAAATATGGCAGGAATAAAATACTATTCAAAAAATCACACCCAAAAACTTTCAAAATCTGGAAAAATACATAAGTATTCACAATCAAGAAGCTGAATGAATCTCAAACAGGATAAACCTAAGGAAATGGACAATAAGATACAACATAGTCAAACTTCAGAAAACTAAATCTGAAAGAAAAAAATCTTGAAAGCAGTTGGGGAGAAACAACACCTTACCTGTAAGGGAAAAACAATTTGAAAATCAGTAGAATTCTCATCAGAAACCACAGGGGCCAAAAGGAAGTGGCACAACAATTTTCAAGTTCTGAATGAAAAGGACTGTCACTCCAGAATCTTATATCTGCTGAAAATGTATTTTAGAAATGAAGAAGAAATGAAGACATTCTCAGATGCAGGAAATCTAAGATATAGTTCATCTAAGATTTCTCACCATCAGATGTGCTATAAAAATGGCTCTGGACATTTTCTAAATAGAAAGAAAGTGATGAAAAATGGAATTTTGAAACCTCGGGAAGGAAGAAAGAACACAATATGAGTGAAAATATGAGTAAATATAGCAGACTTTTCTTCTCCTATTCAGTCTCTTAAATTTTGTTTGATGTTTGAGGCAAAAGTTATAACATTTTCTGGTGGAGTTCTAAATGCAGATAAAGGGAATAAGTGAGATCACTGTATTGCAAATGAGGGAAAGCAAAGGGACACGGAATGTTTCTATACTTCTTTTGAACTGGTAAAATGGTAAGGCCACTGTATTATCATAAGTTATTTACATATAATAAAATATTTAGAGCAATCCCTGAAAAGAGCTATGTAAAGAAATAGATACACTCATAAGCCCTGTAGCTAATTCAAAAAAATGTTTAAGTACTTATGAAATAATGTTTCAATAATTAGATTATATGTAAATGGTCAAAATACAGGAATGGAAACACAAAGTAGTTTGCCAGAATAGACTTAAAAACATGACCAAGCTATAGGTTTTCAAGAAGAAATTTAATTCAAGTATAACAATGTAAGCAGGTTGAAAGTAAAAGAATGAAACATAGAATGTTTCATTTTTATATATATATGTATGTACATATGCAATATATATGTATATAATATATATGATATTTTATGTTATATATATGTATGAACCATTTATGCATATATATGTATATATATGGTTTATGGCCCAGGATATGATATATACATTATATAATATATATGATATATATTATAGACATATATGTGTTTCTATTATTGCCATAAATCATGGGTCATAAAACAAACCACAATGCATTTATAAGATTGAAATACTACCAAGTGTCCTCTTCAACCACAATGGAATTAAACTACAAATTAATAGAATATAAAGACAACAGCAAAATCTGCAAACATTTAGAAACAAAAAAAATCATTTGTAAATAATTCATGGATCAAAGAGGAGCCCTCACAGAAAATTAAAAATGAAAGTGAACTGAATAAAAATGAAAATACAGCTATTAAAAGTTATAGTATACATGTAAAGAATTAATGAAATAGAAAACCTTTATACTGTATCCATACATTAGAAAAGTGGAAATATAATTAATATTGTTACTTCAAAATCCTTTTAAAAAAGAACAAAACAAGTCCATATCAAGCAGAAGAAAAAAAATAAATAGGAGCAGGTGAAATAAAATAAAATTCAAATCAGATAAAAACTATAAATAAAAAATAAATGAGCATGCCACTGTTTTTTAAACAACAATAAAATTGATAAACCTCTAGCAAGATTGAGAAAGAATAAAAATAGTGAAGATTCAAATTACCAACACTAAGAATGAAACTGGTAATATTACTAGAGACCCTGCAGACAAAATAAGATAATAAGTGAATACTACAAACAATTCTATGCATAAATTTTATAACTTACATGAAATGAATCAATTTCTCAAAAAGAACAAACATTACCACACACCCAATATAAAATAGATGATTTGAATAGCCTATAGCTACTAAGGAAATAGAACTCATAATTTAAAAATTCTCCCCAAAGATATCTCCAGGCCCAGATGTTTATACTGGATATTTCTACCAAACATTTAAATAAAAATTAATACCAATTCTATGATATTTTCCAGAAAATAGAGGAAGAGGTAATACTTTCCAATTTATTTTATATAGGTAGGATTACACTGATACCAAACCAGGCAAAGACAGTATCAGTTAATAAAAAAAAGAAGCAAGAAAACTACAGGCCAATATATCTTATGATTTTATATGCAAAAATGCTCAACAATATAATACCAATATAATTTACCAAGAAATAAAACAAATTATACACCATGACCAAATGAAGTACATTCCAGGGATATAAAACTGGTTTAATGCTTGCAAAGTAATTAATGCAATTGATCATATAAAGTAGCTGAAAAAATCATATGGTCATATAAATCATTGAAGAATAGTGATAAAATTTAACATTCACTAAGCTTATCAAGCATAGACATCAGTGTCTAATCAAGAAAAAGAACAAAGACAGTAAAAAATTAGTTTAGAAAAGTTACTAAACAAAAAAACACATGCAGACCAACAACAAATAGTACCAACAATAAACCTTTTAGAAGATAATTTAATTTCTAGAGTTGACACATATATTATTTGAAAAGTCCAGTTTTTCATAAAAATTTAGGAGACACATAAAAATGAAAGAAGAAAGTAGGGTTCATATATAAGGGGGTGAAGTAATTAATAGAAACTCTCCCTGATAAAGCCAGATGTCAGACTTATTAGGTGAACACTTTAAATCACCTATTTTACATCAAAAAATAGATAATATCAATAAACTGAGAGAAATTATGAAATAAACAGATATATTTTTGGTTGAAAAGTAAATAACTGAAATTTGAAAAAATGTTAGAGAAATCTAACAGCAGATTCAAGCTGGTAGAAGAAAGAATAAATAACCTTGAGGATAATTCAATTGAGATTCCTCAGTCAGAAAAACAAAAAAATTCAGAAAAATAGAGATTTATGGACCTAAGAAACATCATCTTCAAAGGTAACCACATATGCATAACAAGTGCCCAGAGGACAGAGAAAGGAGAAAGGGACAGAAATAATATTTGAAAGAGTAATGATCCCAATCTTAAAAAGCACAAGAGTGAAACAACTCATGCTATACAAAGGGTCATCAGTAAGATTAACAGTGCTTACACACACACATACACACACACACACACACACACACATACACACATGTACACACACCAAAAAATGGAGGACAGAAGGTAGGAGAATGACACACAAGAATTCTTTTATCCAGCAATCTCAACCTTCCAAATATGATGAAATTAAGACTTTTCTATATAAAACAATAGCAATAACAAAAATAAAACAAACAAAACTAAGAGAATTCATTAATAATCCTCTTCTACAAGAAATACTACATGGAATATATCAAGTTGAAATAAAAAAGATACTAGAAATAAAAAACCTTGGTAAAAGTAATTACTTGGGTAAATATCAAATAAAATATAAATGTATTTATTATTTTTAACTCTTTTATCCTATTTAATTTATATGGAAACCAAATCATACCTTTATGCAGTCATAAAAGTATGATTGTATACTTATGTTGATGGGGTTACAATGTATAAAGATGTAATTTGTACAAAAAAAGCAGCACAAAATGGGGCAGAGAAGAGAACTTTAAAGGAGCAAAGTTCTTGTATACTATTGAAGTTAAATTGGTATTAATGTACACTAGATTGTTATAAATTAAGCTGTTAATTATAATCCCCAAGACCATTACTAAGAAAATAACTTAAAAGGTATTATCAAAAAAAGACAAGAGAATTAAAATTGTATGCTAGAAAATATGTATTTAACACAAAAGAATTTTTTTGAGTTTATAAGAGGACTAAGGGAAACAAAAAAAGAAAGACAAAAGGCACATAGAAAAATAGAAAATTAGCAATTGCATTATTATTAATTCAATGAAATGCAAGCCAATTACAAACTCAAATTAAAGGGCAGATATTGGGGAAATGAATACAAAAATAATTATATGTTCTCTAAGACAGACATGCTTTACATTCAAAGACACAAATGGACTGCATTGAAAATAAAATGGTAAAAAAATGCACCAAGCAAACAATACCCAACAACAGAGCTGAAGTGCTTATAGAAATGTTAGAAAAATAAATCTTCAAGGTGAATATTGTTATTAGAGAAAAATAGGATACTTTATAATAACAAATGTTCAATCTCTTCACAAAGATATACCAGTTATAAACATATTCATCCAACAACAGTCTCAAAGTTCATGGGAGCAAAAACTGACATAATTGAATGGAGAAATAAACAATTCAAAAATAATAGTTGAAGATTTCGATACTCCACTTTCAGTAATGGATAGAAAAACTAGACAGAAAATCAATACAGAATAGAGTACTTGAACAACGCAATGAAAACCAAGTAGACCTAACAGACACATACTGAACACTTCACACAACAACAGAAGAATATCCATTCTTCTCAAGTGTTAATGGAACATTATCAAGGGGCAGACAATAAGTTAGGCTTCAAAATGATTTTCAATAAATTGAAAAGGATTGAAATCATACAAAGTATGTTCTCCAACCAAAATAAAAATACCTTTGTGAAAAACGAAGCTCTTAAATGAATAACCTCATCTTTCACATTAAGAAACTAGGAGAAAAGCAAACTAAAGGAAAAACATTCACAAGAAAGGAAATAACAAAGTTTAGAGTTAAAATGAAGAAATTATAGAATAGAAAAACAACCCAGATTATTAAACAAACCAGAAGTTGGTCTATGAAAGAATCAAAATTGGCATTCATATAGCTAGACTCACTAAGAAAAAGAGAGGATTCAAATTACTAAAATCATAAATTATAAGAAATATCTTAAAAATAAGGACTGTATGGGAATAATATGACCAAGTGCATATCAAAAAATTAGATGACCTAGATGAAACAGAGAGATTGCTGAAAAGATACATACTGATGTAACTGACTAAAAAACCAGAAAATTTGGATAATATTATAGAATGTAAAAAGATTGATTAGTAATTATAATAAATAACTCCTTACCAGGAAAGCCCAGGACCAGAGATGCCTTCAAGAAGAATTCTACCAATGTCTAAAAGGAATTAACACTAATAATCCTTTACAAACTCTTAAAAAAAGTAGAAGAAACTCTTTGAAGCATTCTATGAGGCCAATATTAACCTAATACTAAAACTACACAAAGACATTACAAGAAATGAAAACTACGAACCAATATTCCTTATGAATGTAGACGTGAAAATCCTCAACAAAATACTGTTTATAGAAAACCAAATCCAGCAACATATGAAACTATTGTACAACATGACCAAATATTAATAGAATTTATCACAGGAATACAAGAGTGGTTCAACACAGGCAACTCAATCAATGTAATTCACCATGTTAGTAGAATAAAAGACAAAGGTCACATGATCTTCTCAATAGATGCAGGAAAATCATTTGAAAAAAATGCAACACCTACTCATGATTAAAAGGCCACAAGAACTTAGGAATATAAGGATACTTCCTATCTTGATAAATGCCATCTATGAAAAGTTATAGCTAATACTATATTATTGGTGAAACACTGAAAATTTCTCCCTAAAGATCAGAAACAAGACAAGGATATCTGCTTTCACCTTTTATATTCATATTCCACTGGAAGTTCTAGCCAGGGAAAGTTGGCCATCCAGATTGGAAAATAGAAATTAAAACCATCTCTATTTGTATATAGTATGGTACATACAGAAATTTCTAAATATCCCACAAAAATATTAGAGATGATTTATTAGAATAAGTTTCCAGATTACATAAGATCAATATTCAAAATCAATTGTATGTAAATAATCAATGAAATGATGAAACTAAGAAAATAATTATGTGTATAACAACATAAAAATGAAATACTTGGGAATAAATTTAACAAAAGAAGTATATGATTAGCACACTGAAAACTGCAAAACATCATTAAAAGAAATTAAAGAAGATTTAACTAATTGAAAAGATATACCACATTCGTTTATTGGAATGATTCATATTGTTAAGATGATGTTACGGTTTGACTGTGTCCCCCAAAAGTTTTGTCCCCCAAAAGTTCATGTGTTGGAAACTCAAGCCCCCATGAAACAGTGTTGGGTTGTATGGTTTAATAAGAGGGTTATGGGGGCTCCACCCTGACTAATGGATTAATGTTGTAATTGCAGGCGTGGATTAGTAATGAGTGTGGGTTGTTATAGAGCAAGTTAGACCCTGGTGCTACTCTCTCAGTCCTGAATATCCATTTGCATCATGTTATGATGTAGCACAGAGACCCTTGCCAGATGCTAGTGCCATACTCTTTGACTTCCCAGCCTCCATAATTGTAAGCCAAATGGCTCTGTTTTCCTTGTAAGTTACTCAGTCTATAGTTTTCTGTTACAGGAACAGAAAATGGACTAAGACAAATGGAAAGACTCCCTAAATTAAGCTGTAGATTCGACACAATCCATATCAAGACCAAAGATGGCTCTTTTTATCCCCCTTTGGTAGAAATTGACAGGCTTATCCTAAAGTTTTTTAGTAATATAAGAGGCTGATAATAGCCAAAATCGTCTTAAAAAAGAACAAAGTTGGAGAACTCACATTTTCCAGTATTAAAAATTTCTATATGGCAATCAAATGAGTATAGTACTAGCACAAGAATAGACATAAGTAAATGGAATAGAACTGAGGAACCGGAAATAAACCCATGCATTTGTGTACAATCAATTTTCAACAAAAGTTCCAAAACAATTAAGTGGTGTAGAAAATAATCTTTTTAAGAAATGATCCCAGGAAACAGGATATCCAAATGCAAAAGAATAAAATAGGACCCCTATCTTACACCATACACAAAAATCAACTGAGAATTGACCAAAGGTTACATGTAAGACCTAAGAGCTAAATCTAAAAACAAACCTAAACTGAAAAAAAAAAAACTTAGATAAAATAATAAGTGTAGGCATACATCTTCATGACCTGGGATTAGGCAGGGTCATGTGTCATCACAGCACAGATATGACTCCCAAAGCACAAGTGACCAGAATTTTTTTCAAAATTTTAAAATAAGTTGAACTTCATCAAAATAAAAACTGTGATTTAAAATGAATCATCAAAAAGTGAAAGACAACTCAAAGAATAGAAAAAAATATTTGCAAAATAATATATCTGCTAAGAGTTGAGCAGCAATACAAAGAATTTTTACAACTCAAAAATAAAAAGACAAATAACCCAGTTAAAAAAATGGGCAAAGGATTTAAATAGACCTATACCGAAAGAAGATAAACAAATAACCAATAAGCACATGAAAACATGCTCAATGTCATTAGTCATCAGGGAAGTACACAGGAAAACCATGAGGAGATACCATTTCAAACCCATTAGGATGGCTATAATCAAAAGATGGGCAAAACCAGGTGTTGTTGAGAATATCATGAAGTTATGAATCAGTGTAAGCGCTATAAATATCTTCCGGGTTTGGTGGATAACTTCTCAGGATGGATTGAGGCATACTCAACCTATACAGAAAAGGCAACAGAGGTATATAAAGTGTTATTAAAAGAAAGCATACCTCGCTTTGGTCTTTCCCTGAGTTTCCAAAGTGACAATGGATTGGTTTTCACAGCCAAAGTAACCTGGAGATTAACAACAGCCTTGGAGATAGACTACCATTTACATACTTCTTGTTGCCCTCAAGCATTTGGCAAGGTTAAGAGGACCAACCAAACTTTAAAAAGAAGCTTAGCCAAACTATAATATGTCAAGAAACTAAAACAAACTGAGTTCAAAACCTTTCTATTTCCTCAATAAGAATTTGTATCTCTCCCAAGGAGACATTAAAGCTTAGCCCTTTTGAAATCTTACATGACCGACCTTTCCAAGTACAGATCACTAGAGAATGCATGGAAGCTAGTTATCTTCTAAAACACATTTTAAATTTAGGAAAGGTACAACAAGCCATATTAGACTTTGGACAACAAGTTATACCTGGTCCTCAAGAAGGGAAAATTGCTCTCCTATCCAGCCTGGAGACTGGGTATTATTAAAAGACTGGAAAGAAAGGGGTCCACTGACTCAATGGGAGCCATTGTGGACAGTCTCCTACCAGGTTCTCTTATGCATCCCCACAGGAGTCAGACTGAAGGGGATCAAAAGCTGGGTACATAGCTGAAGAATCAAACTGGTGTATTCCTAAGACCCAAAGGCCAATGAAGACACTGAAACAACAAATGCATACGAGTATGAGCCAATTGACGGGCTAAAGCTTCTTTTCAAAAAGATAAAATAATCAGGACTTACAAGTAATATAACCACCAATATTTAAAACCCCTTACTATATTTCTTGGCTTTTCTCATATTAGCTCTTTCTGGGATTCTTACCATATGCAATATACTGTGCCAAACAGGCAAAATTCTGTATTTGCTTATTTTTAAGCACTCATAATCCTATACCATGGTGCTATCCTTAGCCACACTTCTTTTCCATATTAGCAATGGTCCTACTCCCCAAATTTCCATGTGGGGATCCTACTCCCAGGCCTAAGACAACACCCTTATTTGCCCATGGTCAAGGAGGCCCTCTCTTTGCTCGAAGAGGGCAAGAGTGCAAAGAAAAATAGTCCAACTGTTGGATATGTACTAGCATCTCCCTTGAACGGGGGCTTGTCACCATCCCAATCTCATCCTCTGAGTGGAATCAGCCCGAATTGTATATAATCCCCTCATATTCCGATCACTCTGGGCGGACTATAAACCTGAGAGTCTGATCCATGTAAGATAAAATCCTGTTAAGTTCTTTGCATAACAGGGCTAACCTTTACCTCCAAGGAGCCATCTTTACTTCATTTACATTTGTATAACAAGCCCCCCTATGTCTAATCAGCTCTCCTGTCCCTGGGCCCTCTGTGGGATACTTTCTCAACCATTCACAAGCTTGCAACCACATCTTTCATCTATCTACTCACCACATGTAGGCCACGGTATGGAAATATATCAACATTGCCCTTTTTTAAGCCCTTTACTCCCTAAGCCCAATGATGTCACCTTTGACTGAACTTCAAGAAAGTATTCAGAGACCAGCATCTGCCCCCCACTTCCGGGTTCATGCCCCTTAAAGGGGCATAATTTTTGGTTCCAGCCCCATAATATTAACAGAAATGGATGCAAGAAGCTAGATGTGGGTAGTCAGATCCACAATATAGGATGGAATCCTACAACTCCCTCATTCAATTGGGCATTTAACAGACCCACAACCCCATCTAATACTGCTTGTCTATCCCCGTTGGATAGAATGATTATAGCTTCCACATATGAAGGTATGGAATGTTCTGACGGGTACTGCAGTCACCTTGGAAAATGTGGATATATTTCAGTATATCCGTAGATATCTGTCTCGATCCCAAGAATAAGACTTGCTTTCTCTGTGACTCAGATGCTTGTCTATGTCTCCCAGCAAATTGGACAGGAACATGCACTTTAGCGAATATCATTGCCCATTTTACTCTTACCTCAAATCCAATCCCTCTTCCCTTATCCACCTCCAACTACAGAACCAAGTGTAGAGTCGTGGTGGTCTTGGAAGTCCTGGGGATCATTAAAGTTATTGAGACTGGAATTGGAGGTCTCCTGAATTCAATATTTTCAGCTCAAATGATCTCCCTGGAAATCAGTCAATTAGTCACAGACCTGGCAGAACAAATTAACATCCTTCAGGAACAAATCACTTCCTTAGCAGGGGTAGTGTTACAAAACAGAAGAGCTATAGATATGCTTACAGCCAACCAAGGAGGCACATATGCCTTCTTAAATGAAGATTGATGTTTCTTTGTCACTTAATCTGGAAAACGTACAAACTAATTTACAAAATATTCCAAAAAAGGCCAAAAATCTTCAGGAATAAGGAAATTCTGGGGGATTCAACTGGTAAAATTTTAAATTTATGGTCCTGGTTTTCCAGGTTGACACCTCTCCTAGGACCCCTGGCAGTCTTATTTCTATTGCTCACTTTCGGTCCTTGCCTATTTAACCTCTTGATCAAGTTTGTCTCTTGTAGGTTACAACATATTCATTTCAATCTCATGATGATTCAACCTCTGCCTGCCGGAAACACCAAGACCCACCCAATGGATGCTTTGGACCACCATGCCTCCACTTTCAGATCTCAGAAGCAGAACTTGTAGGGATAGATCAAAAGAGAGATAAGAAGAGGCTAGTAGATAGGAACGACACTCCTTTTCAGCAGGAAGTAGTTACAGAAGACTGACCATCTGTGCCCTTTCCCTGAAAGAATTTAGGCCTACTTGCCTCTCAAGGTAAAATGTTAGGGATAGGTGCAGATTGGCAGCATTAAACACAGGAAAAGAGGAGATGGGTGAATGTGAGGAGGCTAATGAGTATCTAGAACCAAACACACAATTGCAGGAACTTCAGGTCATGGACTTTTCTGAGCCAGAATGCACAGAAACGAGGAGCTCATTACCAAAGGTAACCTTTCCTTCATTAACATACATTAACATGGTAAAAGTCACACCCCCAGCACCGTGATAGTTTACAAATGTCATGGTAACCCCTAAAAATTACCCTATAAGGATAGAATGGGGCAGGCCCTTAGCCCCAAGAACTCTTCACTCTTTTCCCAGAAAATAATGAATATTCCACCCAACATTTAACATATCATAAGTTATAGACACAAAAGTAGAAGTGTGTTAAGACACCACGGTCTTCTACACTCCTGGAGATAGACCTGTTTCCCCTCCAGAAACCTACTTTTGCTTTATATTCTTGAAGCCTGCAATAATCACTGCTTGTGTGGAAGTGCTGTTATCACCCCCTTGAACTGGCCATTCTTGTGAATTTTCCAAGCAAGGAGCCAAAGAACAGGGACAATGTCTCTCATAAATCAACCCTTATACCCCATGTATTGTTGATGGTGTTGACAATTTGGAAAACAATCTAACAGTACATAAAAAGGTTAATCCTGAATATGTCATATGACTCATCAATTCTACTCTTAGGTATATGCTCAAAGGAATTTAAAACAGGTACTGAAACAAATACTTGCACATGAATGTTCATAGCAGCTCTATTCACCATAGCCAAAAGATAAAAACAACCCAAGTGTACATCAGTGGAGGAAAGTATAAACAAAATATGGTAGGGAATAGTCATACAATAAAGTATTCTTCTGCCAAAATCAAAAAGGGATTAATTACTGACTCATGCTGTACCATGAATGAATCTTAAAAACATTATGCCAAGTAAGTGAAAATAGACACAAAATACACCAAAGACCTAAGGCCACATATTGTATGATTTCATTTATGTGAAATACCTAGAAGAGGCAAATTCCTAGAGATTTAAACTATAATAGATTTGTGGCTAAAAGAGTTCTTGTTGATGGAGGGAATAAGTAGTGACTGCTAATGGGTGTGTGGTTTCATTTTGGGGTAATGAAAATGTTCTGGAACTAGATAGTTGTCATGGTCACAAAACTTTGTGAATATACTATTATAAAAACCACTGAGTTACACAATTTGAAGGGTAAATTTTATACTATGTGATTTGCCTTGCAATAAAATAGAGGATGTGATAGTGGTAGAGGGATAGACACTTTGATGGGTGCAAGAGTATAGAAAACTTAAAAACATGCCCCCTCATCAGTGTGGCCATTTTTGACAAAGGAAATCGAATAGGGAAATGAAAATCTATTAAACAAAAAATAGGAGAGTAATCGAATATCTGGTACAAAACAATGTACCTTGATCTAACTCTCACAACTTATCTGAAAATTGCCTCAAAATCAATCACAGACTTCAATGTAAAACATAAATGTAAAATTTTAGAAAACTACAGGAAAACATTTTCAGGATATACAACTAGATAAAGAGTTCACAGATAGCAAAATCCATTAAATAAGAAGTTGATTACCTGGACTTCATTAAGATTCCAATTATTATCTTTTTGGCTCTGTGAAAGACTTTGGTAAGAGGGTAAACAGACAAATTACAGCGGGACAAAAATATCTGCAAACCAAATATCTGATAAAGGACTCACATAAAAATATATGAAGAGCTATCAAAATTCAAAAATAGAAATAACCAAATATAAGAAAAAAATGAACAAAATACATAAAGAAACATTTCACTGAATAAGATATACAGATGGCAAATAAGCACATGAAAGATTATCTTTGAGAAAGATGAGGTTAAAACCACATGAGATATCATTACACACCTGTCAGAATCACTAAATAAAACAAAAAAGTAACAATACAAAACACAGAGAAACTATATCCCTCCCACATGTTGGTGGAAAATGTTACAAGTAAGCCACTCTGGAAAACAGATCGTTTCTTAAAACCTAAACATACAATTATTATATTATCTAGGAATTGTACTCCTGGGAATTTATCCCAGAGAGACAGAAACTTAGATTTACACAAAAACCTATCTGTGAATATTTGTAGCTTATTGATTTATAATAAGCTCCAAACTGGAAACAACCCATATACCCTTCAACTCGTGCCTAGAAAAAACAATTGTGCTACACTAATTCCATGAAATACTCCACGACAATAGAAAGAAATGAACTATCAATGCAGACAAACTGCATGAATATTTAGAACATTATTCTGAGTGAAAAAAGCCAAATTCAAAGATTGAATATTCTGTGCTTCTTTTTATATCAAAGCCTTGAAATGGCAAAATTATAGAAACTGAGAACATATTGGTTGCTAGCAGTGAAAGATGCGGCTGGGCAGTAGGAAAGGTGGCTAGCTACAAAAGGGAGATAGGAGAGATCTTTGTGTTTATGGAATTGCTCTGTATCTTGAACATATGTCAGTATTCCATTTGTGACATTGTACTATACTTTTGTAAGATTATATCGTTGGGAAAAACTGAGCAAAGGTGCACAGGATCCTTCTGTATTATTAACACTTCTTATAATTGCCTGTCAATATACAGTTATCTCCAAATTTGGAATTAAAATGATTTGTATTTCTATATACTAGCAGTAAGAAACTAGAAAATAAATGTTTTAATAGGCCATATCACTTACAATAGCATCCCCAAATATAAAACTCTTAGGAATAAATGTAACAAAACATGACTAAGTCCAGCACACTGACAAAGACACAATATTCAAACTCTTTCTGGCCAAAATTACACAGCACATCTTTGGCCCTCTGTCCAGATCCCCAGGTACATGCCCACTTCTGGGTATCAGAGGATGGGAACAAAGCTAATAATATTGAGACAAGGGTGATATTTCTGTAGAATCTATCTTCATGAAGCTTGTACCCTCCAGCTTATTCTTTCCCACCTCACGCACGTCTAGGTTCCTCTTCACCCAACACTGCATTTTTCTCTCACTAGCATCTTACTCTAAGGACCTTGGAGCACATTCGAATGCATGGATCTCTGCCCTTATTTGGAAATACTATTCAGAAGGTAAATAATATTTACCTTCTGAAATCACCATACTTCAGAGCATGATGTTCTATTTCTTAATTAAATATAAATTTTAAATGTTCTTCTTTGAGCTATAAGCCACAGGGAAACAAAGATAAGTAAAACACCTTCACTGTCCTCTAGGAGTTCAACTATTAAGGATGCATTAATTCGTTATACAGACCTCAAATTACAACAGATAGGTCTAAGCAAACTTATATGGAACTTAAGGGAACCCAGTAACCCATCTCCCTGGCAACAGTTTCCACTCTACTCATCGCCTAAGGACTGATTTCCTTCCCTTCCCTCCCATTCTTCTATCTTCCTGATCAAATTAATGTCATGTCACACACATAATACAATCAAGAGAGAAAGTACAGAAAAGAGAAAATAAAACATAAATGTGGTACTTATTGCCTGCTGGAAACTGTACCCGGCTCTGTATATCCCATTTCTTCAAGAAGTCTCTGAACAATCAAGCCAATTCAGTGCTATTATTTCATCTTTCATGGGAAGGCGCAGGAATTGGGTCTCTCTTTAGTGTGTTCACTGTGTGGAGGGTGCAGCTTCAAAACAAAGGAAGCATATCTAACTGAGAACTCATGACCCTGACCCTCTTCTCCTTTACTTTTCCCCCCAATAATGGGACCAAAGATGTTAGGGAAGCTTTTACAAAGAAAATAACACAAGAATCTGAGGTTACTAAATGGCATGAAAGAGTATAAGGGAAAAAGAAAGCCTTACCTCTACCAACAATAAAAAAAATAACAAAAACAAAGAGGAATATTGCAAGAAATATTAGAGACATTGTTATTTTCTCCACTCCTCAGGTGTTCTTACTGACTACAACAATATGTTAATAATAAATAATCAAAGAATATGAATAGTTGGGGTCTAAATGACACACACACATGCAATTATACACACAGTGAAAAATGGACATAATTTGGACTTTGCTAAATACTAAACTAAAGCAAAGATTCCAATTCACAATCACCAGATTAAGATGTTTTGTATTCCTTAAATTCAGAATTAGGGTAAATGACAATTTGCAATTTTTATGTCTTATAGCAAAATGACACAATGATACACAAGAGTCAGTGGAGATTGAGCCATTACATTTGGAAACCAGATGATATCATAATCAAATTCCATAAAAAATATTTTCACTCTTTTCCCCACTGAAACTATCCACACAAAATTTATACTATCATTAAATTTGAACAAAAATGAGGACTATACCAATGCCTACCCAAACTTTCAAAGAAATGTCATTTAAAAATGACCCTGAAAAGTTATTTAGCAGAAGCAACCTGAATTTCTAATAATAGTGTATAATAATTAATTGAATAATGGTCTTCTCCCACCATAGATGCTGACGATGCCTTGAAAAATAATTACTAGGGCTTTTCAGCAGTCTGAAAAGTGCTTGTGAAATTACTGCTAGGTGAAAATCAGAATATAAATTATATGTAGGTATCATTTCAACTATTAAAAAAACATTTATTCATATGCAAAAAAGATCTGGCCAGGAATACAAACAATGTTATAACATGTATTATGTGTGTGGCATTGAAATTCATTTGATCAGGAAGATAGAGGAATGGGGAGGGGATGGGAAGGGAAGGAAGGAAATCAGTCCTTCGGCAACGAGTAGAGTGGAAACTGTTGCCAGGGAGACGGGTTACTAGGCTTCTGAAGTAGCGTAAATGAGAGATGATGAAATTCTAAACCAAGGGAGAGGATGTGGGGATAAAGGGAACAGGAAAATTGAGGCTATTATATGTATTTTTTACAGAAAGACCATATCTGAAAAAGGGAAAAATATGTTTCTTTTCTTCAGAGAAAAACAACTAAAAAAATCCAGGAAGTAAATGTTACACAGGCCTTCTGACTATTAGAATAATTTGAAATAATAATATTAGGTACCGTTTGCAAATTATTTAATCAGTGCCACACAATTACCTCTTGTCATTTTTTTTAATGTAGCATATGATGTTGTTTTTATTAGTACTATCATGTTAAAGAGGAGATGACTGAGATGGGTAGGGTTACACACCTTGCTCCACAATACACAGCGAGGTGGTAGGAAATCTAGAATTCTTACTAGACCCTAATTCGCCTGAACAACATGCCCAGCGCTTGCAAAGGGATGCTCTAATGTACAGACCAAGCCTGAAAATCACCCCTATCTCTCTTTTCCTTTCCCTTTCTTTCTTTCTTTCTTTCTGTCTTTCTTTCTTTCTTTCTTTCTGTCTTTCTTTTTTTCTTTTCTTCTTCTTTTTTTTTGTAAACACATTTCTAGAATTCTTGATCATCTTCATGCTGATTATTTTGCTATTCTAGAGATTGGGATTTTCAGTATTTGTTCTGTGGGGATTACAGTTTATGAGTTGCCTTTAAAATTAAAGAAGAAAAGGAGGTCAGGTTCATCCTCTAAGTATCCTTTGGATGGGTGGCAGTTAACAAGTGAGGGGAGCAGGTGGTGCGTCTAAGAGAATATCCAACGGTGGATCCAGGTCCCTTGCCCATGCAGAGGAAAGAAGCACAAGTTCCGGGGTTGCTTTGTTATTGATCCTGGGGTAGAAACTGAGGGAAGGAGAGCAACTCACGAGAACTCAGACAAGGGCACAGGGAGCAGGAGCTGCATCGTGGGGAGGAACGTTTCATTAGAAGTCAGTGAAAAAAGACAGAAAGAGGCTTTGCAGCACACAAAGCAGACATGGCAAAAGCGACCACAGGAAAATTCTCCAAAATCCACAGTTGTTGGATTAAAGCCATGGGGTTATAACAATGTTTTGTTTCTTTTTCCATATTTTCAAAATCTCATAATAAAATATATTTTTTGTTGATTTTTTAGAGACAGAGCCTTGTGCTGTCACCCAGGCTGGAGTGCAGTGGCATGATCATAACTCACTGCAACTTCAAACTCCTGGGCTGAGAGGATCCTCTCATCTCAGCCTCCCAAGTAGCTAGAACTACTCCTGATCTCATGTGATCCTCTCAACTCGGCCTCCCAAAGTGCTGGGATTACAGGTGTGAGCCACTATGCCTATACTATGCTATCTTTATACAAATGAATTTAATCCAATTGAATGAGTTTCTTTAGTTAGTGGACTCTCCCTGGGATCCATCCTGTACTATCATGTTGTAGTATCATCCTGTACCTTCATCCCCACATGCATTCAGGGTTTCAGGAGGTATTAACAAAAGTCCTTTCCTAAGACAATGACACTTAAGACTAGAATATTGTTAAAGGTGTGCATTAATGGTTTAACTCTTTACCCGAGCGGAAAGTGTAGCTTAGATAAGGTAAACTACATATAGAACAGAAGAATCATGCACCACAAGACTCTGACTTGATTTATAAATACCGTAATATGTAAGAAATAGCAATAAGATTAACAGGTTCAAAAAATAAGAAAGGGAGAGAGTATTTACCCTATAAAAATAATGATTATCTCTTGACTCTAATAACAGGTAAAAGACAAGCAAAGAACAGGAACATCTCTTTTAAAAGCAATTTAGAAAAACAAAGAAATTCACAGAGATAGTATATGTTATAAATTGACCAACTTCATATTATATGATGTTAATCTGAGTGTGGAGAAATGGGCATCAGTAGGCTCAGGGTGGGATCCATAATTGTGGAAATGTGTGTGAAAGCAACTGGGAAATATGTGATAAAATATAATATAATCATATTCTTCAAACAGCAATTCAATTTCAACAACTATGTACAATAAGTATTCAAAAATAAGGATATGTATTGTGGCAATTAATACTAGAAAAAAATGCAAAATATCATAAATCTCTATACATAATAAATGTTTTCAATCATCTACACCTAGTTAATAGAATATTGAACATCACTTAAAGTGGCTGAGACATTGACATGAAAAGATGCTCTCAATGTGAAAAGTAGTATAAAAACATATCCCATTATTTTTTCCTAAGAATACACATGTGCAACATTCTTGTAAAATATATAGACTATATTGTGGCTATGTAAATAGAAATGGAATTCCTGGAGTAATTTCTCTTTACATACATCTATGTTGTCAATTATCTGTATTTTAAATTATATATTTTAAATTTATGAGTATAAAACAATATGTCACTGTAAAAATGAAAGAAGATAAACATTTGTATAAATGGGTAAAGACAAAGACAATTTACCTCAGAAACATAAATAATAAATTTAATAAAAAAGATATGAGCATCCCAATAATTAAAGAATTTCAGAATCATAGGGTGGCATACCATTTCCACATATCCCACTGTCAAAAAACTGCTGAAGCATG
Organism: Avahi laniger; assembly: GCA_963575035.1. NCBI lineage: Eukaryota > Metazoa > Chordata > Mammalia > Primates > Indriidae > Avahi > Avahi laniger. The sequence goes on from CAUYSK010080965.1 coordinate 21,365, forward strand.
TGTACTGCAAAGTCAGTGAGGCAACATATCTTTTGCACCACTGGGAATTAATTAGGCAAGCCTTAGAAAGTACATTAAAAATGTCAAACATTTATTTTTACTGAGATATTCACATTCAGGAATTAGTATAAAGAAAACTATCAGAGTTTATACAATATTTTTAGTTATAAAGATGTTTATCATTGTGTTGTTTGGGGACCACTTGAAATAAAAAAGAACGAAAAATAATTAGCCATTAAATACAGTATGTTATATAATAATTTAAAATGCTATTTCTGTAGAATTTTTTGTCAGCAACGTCTAGCAATCTAGATGGCATCAGGTTTGGCATATTAAACACAGAACAAAGGTGGACAGGGGTTGCTGGAGACACATAGAACAGTTGAGGTGGGAAAAAATCCAACTCCATGATTGCTATTTTAGAGTCAATAGGGGAGTAGAAATTCTTTAGTAACATAAAAAAATTATGTAAGATCTTTAAGTGATCTTTAATCCACATAACCCCTGGTCATTGAAGAAATAAATTCAATGGTGTTTGGAAGCCATAACCCAGAAAGAGGAGTAGGTTTCACTTCTTTCCATTGATAGAAACTATTTCACAGCTAAGGAGTTTAAAATGAAAAAAAAAATAACTACTACTTATTCATAAACATATTTATATGAAAAAGAAAAAATACAAATTCTTTATTCTCAAAATAAAATTATCTCTAAGTGTCATTCCTCATTTGGTGTCAGATGACATTAATCCACACGTGGCTAGAGAGAATTAGTAAGAAAGCCACCAAACAGATCAGTGCATAAAGTGAAAAAAGCAAAAACAAACAAACAATAAAAGAATTAGTGAAAAAGCCAATTTCAATGAACAAGAAACTTTGGTGAGGGGAAGAGATCACCAAAGGATGAATGATATTCTTTGATTAGGTTTGAATTCCAAAGTGCACTGTGAGATCTAAAGCTTCTATTAATAGATTGCATATTTCACCTGGAAAAGAAAACCAAATTTAATACCAGTAGGACTATTGCCCTTCTCAAAAGCCGCCAAGGATTTCTAAGAATTCATAATAACAAATCTTTGTTTTATTAACTTTGTTCCTGCATTTTGATAAAAAAAATTGACATAATTTTAGAAAACACAACCTACATTTTTATTCAGGGCTTCAGCTTGAGAATGAGTTAGTGGTAAATTAACTGAGAAAGAAAATAGCCAAGATTTTAATGGCTCAAACATAACCTATCTATAAGAAAACTACTTAAAGTCAGATAAGACCATCTGAAAGAATTAGAATTAACAGAGTATGAGCCTAAGGTAGACTAAGAATGATGTTTCTTTCCATTAGTCATATCAAAAAACATAATCATTCATCAGGCACCGAATATAGTACACAAAAGAAATTTCCTCAATTGTGGTAACAATTAGCCCTAGAATTAGCCTTGTTCTGGTCTAGCCTAACACATCTCAAATATTTGACTAACTTAGGTAAATCCCAGAATATCTGAATCAGGAATACAGAGTTAAAAAATATAGTGGTCCTAAAAAATGTAACATTCAAAATGTCTGGCATTCAATACTGGGCTCACAAAGAAGCAGGAAAATGCAGCATTTAATGAAGGAGATAATCAATAAACTAAAATTTATCAATAACTGATACATTATCATTAGCAACAATAATATTAGAAACGTTATTAAAATTGTATTCCATAAATTTTAAGTTTTCAGTAGAGACATTGAAGTAATAAAAAAGATCAAGATGAGACTTATAAACCTGACAGCTAAAATGTATGAGATAAAAAATTACACGAGGTGGAATCAAGGATTAGATGTTGTATAAAGAAACAATAATCAATTTAATAGCATAGAATTAGAAACTATTCAAAATTAAACACACAGAGAAAAAAAGGATTTCTTTTTTTTAAAAAAAGGATTTCACAAAGAGTGCAATGCGCACCACGCAATAGGATGGACATATTTGAAACTTGGACTGAGGGGAGGAGGGGGGGCAAGGGCAACACACATAACCTAAACATCTGTACCCCCATATTATGCTGAAATAATAAAAAAAAAGAACATCGGTGAGCTTTGGGACAACTTCAAGCAGCATATTACTCATTTAATTTGTGTCCTGCAAATAACCGAAGATGTAATGGTAATTTTTTTCAAGATATGATATAAAGAGTAAACTCACAAATTGAAGAACCTTAATGAACCCAAGAACAAGAAACTTAAAATACACCAATGCACCTCATATTCAAAATACTCAAAATCAGTGATAAAGTAAAAACTGACCATCAGCCAGAGGAAAAAAAAAAGACACATTACATACACCGGAACAAAGATAAGGATGACAGTGAAAACACTGCAAATGAGAAGGTAATGGAACAGCATAGTTAAAATACTGGGCAAAAAGCCTTGTAAACATAGAATTCCATGCACAATGAGACCATTTTTCAAAAAGAAAACATGAAATGAAGACATTTTTGGACATACAAAAGCTGAAGGAAGAACATGAAATCATAGAAATTGCAAAGTAGCTGGAAAATTGGCACCACTAATGAAGCAATGATTAAGTATTATGACATTTTTTCTTACTCACCTACTCTATCTCCCATGCCCTCTAGCTCAGCTGAAGCCATGGCCACGGTGTTCCCAGTATGAACTGGTGATGCCAGGAGTAAAGTAAGAACCTTGAGATATATATTTACAAAAAAAAATTGATTGTGTATTTTGACCTGCCAGGTAATTCCTTGATGAAGCAGCACAGAAGCTAGCATTTGTTTTGCCCACCTTGGGCTTCAGCTAGCTAAAAAGTGAAAAGATCACTTACGAAATGAGAAAAAAGATACATTTTCAAAGCATATATATGACAAGAATTAAGTATACAGAATATACAATGAGTGTCTTAATCTGTTTGGACTGCTACAACAGAGTATCATACACTGTATAGCTAATAACCAACAGAAATTTATTTCTTACAATTCTGGAGACTGCAAAGTCCACAAATGAGGCATCAGCAGATTTAGTGTCTGGTGTAGGCATGCTTTCTGGTACATAGATGGTGCCTTCCAGCAGTGTCCTCACAGAGTGGAAGGACACAGGTGGTTCTCTGGCATCTTTTTTTTCCCCCCGCCTGGGGGTTCCCGCCCCCGCGGCACTGAGCTCCAGCCCAACACGCGGCAACCGTAGGACAGACTGCAGGGGTCAAGTCCCCTTTTCTCCCCGGCCGCCAATAACCCGCGGAGTGCACATGCATGACAGCCCGGCCCGGGGGCAGAGTCTGCGTGATATGGGAGGAGGAGGGAGGAGGAGGTGGGATCTTGCTTATAAGGGCACTAATCCCAATCATGAGGGTGCTGCCCTTGTGACCTAATCATCTGCCAAAGGCTCCATCTGCCATCTACCTCCTAATACTATGATCCTGGGGATTAGAATTTCAACATATGTATTTAGGGGGGACATAAATATTCAGACCATAGCAATAAACCTCTCCAATGACTAAAAAAAAAAAAAAAACAAAACTCAATTGGTAAAATAGGTCAATACTTTCAATAGACAGTTCTGTAAATCATTTAAATGGATGGCAAATAAGCACATAAAACAATGCTCAAGGCCAGGCGCAGCGGCTCACTCCTGTAATCCTAGCTCTCTGGGAGGCCGAGGCGGGCGGATTGTTTGAGCTCAGGAGTTGGAAACCAGCCTGAGCAAGAGCGAGACCCCATCTCTACTAAAATTAGAAAGAAATTAATTGGACAACTAAAAATATATAGAAA